>JAUCMX010000028.1:0-37500 GCA_033459395.1 Hemibagrus guttatus
CTCTCTCTCTATCTCTCTATCTCTCTATCTATCTATCTATCTATCCATCTATCCATCTATCTACCTACCTATCTATCTATAGAGACCACTAAGCAATTCTGTAATTCTCTCTGGATAAAGAGGTGTAATTGCTTCAATTGTAAGTGTACATGTCAAACGTATAGATTAGTTAGACGTGAATATTCTTAAGAACATGCATCAGAAGTATTACATTATTTAACTTTTTGTAACTTTATCCTTGTACAACCAGTAGGTGGCGGTAAAGGCGATGAGAGGGTGGGGATGTGTATGGAGGAAGAGAGGCTATAGATAAAGCAAAAGGGATTTTCATTCATTGTCTACCACTTATCCAAACTATTCTCTGGTCACAGGGAGCCTGTGCCTATCTCAGGCGTCATTGGGCATCAAGGCAGGATACACCCTGGACGGAGTGCCAACCCATCGCAGGGCACACACACACACACACACACACACACACACACACACACACACACTCACTCTCATTTACACACTACAGACAATTTAGAGATGCCAATCAACCTACCACGCATGTCTTTGGACCGGGGGAGGAAACCCCCCGGGGCATGGGGGAGAACATGCAAACTCCACACACACGTGATGTCCGTCAGACACGCTGAGATCCGACCAGAAGCCTTGGTATCTGAGGGAGGGAAGGAGAAGATAAGTTGGGTGTCAGCGGCATAGCAGTGGTATGAAAACCCATGTAAGGATGTAACTTTTGCCAAGAGAATCATTTCGTCATACATCAGACTAGAAATTCCCGCACATGCGCAGTACAAATCTTGTTTCCCGCAAGCAGTGACAGTTCGTTTACGTATCTATTTATTTTTTGAGTATGAAATGTACGCAAGTTGTATCTAGGAAATTCCCTAGTTTATACCAGTCTATTTCGCTAGGTGGCGGTAAATACACTATAACGTCATCTGAGCACCGCCTCAATTCAAAGAAGTAGAACTAGACGAGAATGCGCATGCGCAAAGCATGCGTGACTCTTGTGGTGGTGCCTGGTGAAAGGTATTGCACTTATTGTAAAGTCTGCAGTTTTAACAAGCAAGAAAATATGTCAGTATTTCCAGATTTTGTCTGCAAAACTTTCTTTTTTATACAATCTCTGCTCTTTAAAAATATGTTTCAGATGTTTATTGATCGGCGTAGAATCAGACTGAAATACTTCAGTCCCGCAAGTGTGTGGAGGTGAAAAGATGAAGAAAGTAAGGTAAATATTACGAATAAAAAGTGTTTACGGCAAAATATAAAGTTTCTTTTTAAAAACACTTCCAGTAGTCACTAAATAAGATTTAGATAGATATATAAAATGTTTAATTCGACTGTAAGGGAGAACACGTGTAGAGATTTGCCGCACGTGGTCAGGAAGCCATTTTGAAATTTTCTCCATGTTTCACAAGTTAACTGTTTAATTTTGCTCTTGTGATTTTAGTGTAATAAGTGTGTTCTGTTAAATTATATTTCAGGTTAATTCTTACTTCATCTCGATGACCAGAAGCATCGTCATGTTTCATAAGAAATCTGAGATGGTTAAAGCTCTCTAAATAAAGTCTGTATTCAATCAGGTCAGTAATCTTTGTCCCTTAAAATAGATTTGGAGTGGTTGGATGTTTTTTCTGGTTTCTAGACAGTGAGGCTGTAGAAACCTCAGATTGTGTATAGACCTTGAACATTTTATAAAATTGTAGTTTTAGTATTTAATTTCTTATTTTCTTCTTTACAGATTATCCTAGTAATGTCTCCGTGTCCCGGGGCCCTGATTCATTGGGATTCTCAGTAAGCTATGATTTTCTTTATGGAAATAACTCCTAGGTTATCTACTTTGTCTTTTTTACTGTGAAAGTGCAATGCACCAGAAATGGGTAAAATGATCCAAAAATCATCTTCAATGATATGATGACTGATGTTGGGCTATACACTGATCAGCCATAACATTATGACCACCTTCTTAATATTGTGTTGGTCCCCCTTTTGCTGTCAAAACAGCCCTGACCTGTTGAGGCATGGACTCCACTAGATCCATGAAGGTGTGCTGTGGTATCTGGCACCACGATGTTAGCCACAGATCCTGTAAGTCCTGTAATTTGCTAGGTGGGGCCTCCATGGATCGGACTTATTTGTCCAGCACATCCCACTGATTGAGATATGGGGAATTTGGAGGCCAAGTTAACACCTCAAACTTGTGCTCATCCATTTCTGAAACATTTTTCTGAGCACATCAACTTTGAGGACAAAATGTTCACTTGCTGCCTAATATATCCCACCCACTAACGGGTGCCATGATAAGGAGACAATCACTGTTATTCACACTTCACCTCTCACTGCTCAGAATGTTACGGCTGATGAGTGGATATACTCTTATACTATACTGTCATTTAAAGTTGTATTTCATATCCATTTACTGATTTCATTTTAGGTATTTTTTTTAACTACTGCCTCCTGAGTTGACTTATGAAAAAATGTGGTGCTAAGCAGCTGTTCTTGGCCTGAAAATTGGTATTGGTAAAAAGTGATGTTAATGAGGTCCAGAAACACATGTAAACAATGCTGTCTGCACCTGTAAGTGATGCTACAGCCTAGGAAGCATTACCAGTTTAAACTGACTAAATTAACATGTTAAAGTGGTCATGTTAAGTGTGTTTTCCTAGAGGCTGCAGGCTGTTCAGCGAGGCTGGGTCCAACATGTGACTTTGTCCTTTCCTGTATGTCTGCTAGAGAAACTCGGGGTGGTTTGAGGCCTGACAGCATTCCCTTCGCTGTCAGGTTATAGAAACCTCGTACAAATGAATTTGTACTTTGTACTATTTGTACTGTTTGAGAAGCCATTTGTTCATTTTCTGTGTCTTACAGGAGGTCAAGATCCATTAGTGAGGTGCTGGATTTGTGAGATGATGCAAGATTGAAGCCATAAATGGAAGTGTATGTGTAGTTTGATGATGGACATTTTTGGTTTATATATATATTTCTACTATTGTCAGTTTATGAAATTACCCATTAAAGAAATATTAAAGCATGGTTGAGTGTAATGCTGATACTGGGATGTTCTTGTTAATGGAAAAACTGTCTTGTCTATTTTTATGCTGAAAGTTGTAAAAAAAAAAAAAATAAAAAATAAACCATTGATCATTGGTGCTAAACTGGAAGGATTTTTTATGCCAGAAATCTAACAAACATTAATATAAGCGTTTAAAGTGCCGTTCAGTAGTGAAATGAGCAGTGTGCTACCACGTAGTGCAACATTTTCGCATCTTGTGTCTTTAGGACCTTTTGGTTGGTATCTATTGTATGCGCCTGATTAAAAAAAAAACAAAACACGATTGTTATCACAGTGAATAAGCTATATAAAATTAGTTTTAAATAAAATATTATTTCAAGCATATTGTCATTTTTTTTAATTAATTTGTGTGAAACTTACATATGATAAAATTACCATTAAATGTCTTGCTCACTTACAGTAAGTTACTTTCATTAGCAAGTTAAACATTACAAAACTATTCGTCCTGTTTTTTGCATAATAGACTGCTCTTTTTCACTTATTAATCTGATACTTATATTTATTTCATATTATTTAAAGAAGTTAATAAAAAAGAAAAAACCTGTCCAAAAACAGGCACATAAATATATGCCTAAAATGCCTTGATTTCGGTTGGATTAATCGGGGGTCCGTTCAGCTCAAAACAGGAAGCGACGCGATTTGATGCTTGTGCATGATACGGTACAACACGTACATCCGTGATGCAGGTCTCTGGGTGGCTTTTGCTTTCTGTTCAGTGAAAGGGAACTTTTTTCGCTACTGTCTTCTCCTGACTGGCATTGCAGGTGTTGCGCCCTTAACACAGCTTAATGCAAGTAAGGTTTTGTACTTTATCACTTTAAAAACCACCCACTGTGAGTGACTTCTAACTTTATCGAGCTGTAATATTTTAATATTTGCTGTTTAGGACGGTATTCGAGTTGTCGATAAGTGCTTGTCATTCTGCACCATAATGAGTCACTTTACTGATTCGATTCTTTTGAACTATACAAAACAAGTTTGGATTCATTTAATTGACTCTCCTGGAAGTTGGCTTCAAGAAAACGGTTCCCGGAAACAGATTTTTCAAAATTTGTCTTTTTAATTAAAACATTCTATCTGCTTATCTAAATCATTAATATTTATAACTCTGATTTAGTCAGAAGGTTTTCATTCGTTTTCTTTAGCAGTACTTTACTACATAACACATTGCGATTTCTAAAGCAACAACTTGCACTTTATGGTCTTAACAGTCTTAAATAGTAAATGAGTTCAAAATCAGATTGTTTATATTGTGATTTTTTCAAGAAGATATTTATCTAACATTTGCTTGAGTTCAGTGCTTGTGAAGCAACAGATACACAATGTTGCTTTTAAACAGACTTTTTGGAATGCAAAGAAAATGCATGCATCACGGCTGTTCTCTGTTCTATGTTGGAATGAACTTCCTCATAGCAAGCAATCACACCAACCTGTTCTTAAATTAGCACCTCGTTATTTATTTATTTTTAACCACATGTCTTGTGTGTTTTTTCATGATGTATTAACGTCCTCAACAGAGCTTTTAGACTGTACTCATAATCCCAGAACCTGTGAACCAGTATCAGGAGGGATTTATTGATAGAATGCTTCTGTAATTTGTTCTGGAGAAGAGTGTCTGCTAAATGTTAATGAAATATAATGTACCTGTATGATATAGAAAAGCTAGTTCATGCTATTATTACCTCTAGGTTGAATTACAGGTATGCCTATTGCAGTTAGTCCATTTCTAGTAACAGAAGGTTGAATCACAACTCCTTAACCTTATTTTTATCCACATTGCACTGTATCATTGTAAATGTTTGCATTTATAGTAAAACAGTACTGAATCACACCACTTAAATGAGCTTTTGGTCTATTATGAACTGCCTGTTCAATCGAAAGGTTCAGGTTGTTCATTAGTACCTAGAATAATGAAGGCTACAAAACAGGAATATTTTATATATATATACTTGGATACACACTTCTGCTTTATGTCATACTTGTTTGGATTGCTCTTGCTCCACTGCTTCAGGTAGCTACTTCGCTACTTCAATAATCACTCCACCCGCATCGGAAATATATCTATTAAGGGTCGCGTCAGAGTTTCAAGGATTGATAATACCAACACAAAATAACCATTCTGGTCTTCAGCCCCTCGATCAACAAGAAAACCTGACTGTAGATCACTCGCTTAGCTCTGCGCCTGGTAAAAACAGTCTCAAAATCAGGCTGCACAGACTCACTCTCCAAGGCCTATCTGATCCAGGATCTTGTGGATGATCACAAGTTCCGCTTCTTTTGCTTGGTCGAAACCTGGCAGCAACAGAATTACTTTTTGGACCCCACCGGGGTTTGTTTACAATTCACAGTCATGGACTTAGAGTCGAGGGGGACATCACTTTAAAACGTGACTTACAAGGCATCTCCGATGACTGTGTCCACATATACTACATTTGAAACGGTTGTTTTACATATCAAAGGTTATTTATCAACCAGGCAAATATTGTAATGCGTTTCTAAATGACTCTTCCTCATTTTTAACTTCTCTGTGTATTCTTTCCCCTACTATACTTCTGGGTGATTTTAACATTCATGTGGATAATGTCGATAATGCACTCACAAGGGACTTTATATCATGCTTGGATAGCTTTAACTTTACTGACTTCCTGACGACTGAACAAGGCCACACTCTGGACCTTGTTTCTTGTTCGTGTATTGCGCCACTGTATTGTGTTGCGTCTGAGTTATTTATCTCTGACCATAAATTAGTGTCCTTTACTGTTAATGTTTCATTATCCAAATCTTTCCAGCAATGCTCCATGTCCTTCAGAAATAATCAATAATCTCCTATGCCCTGATCATTTAGCCACTCCTGATGACCTTATATCATATTATCTGACTACAGCTAGATCTGCTTACTACAATAAACTAATTTAGTCTGGTGAAGGTAACACAAAAGCCTTATTTTTCAGTTAACAACATTCTAAAAAATATTAATAATATTAATATTCATCAACAGTTAGCTTCTTTGTCAAATACCTCATATAGTTGCTTCCACATTGTTCCTGTTGTTTTTTGTTTTTTTTTTAATCCATAAATCTAAATCCTCCAAATGTCAGCTTGATCCTTTACCAACTCACCTGGCAAAAGCTTGTTTGACTGCACTATCCTCGTTTATAATTTGCATTATTCACTTCTCTCTCATTTCTGGCCTTGTTCTGTCTTCTCTCAAAACAGTTGCACCTTTCTGACTGTCCTCAGTTTGTTCAACTAAAAAATTTTCGTTCTCAGATGTTCCCTATCAGCAGTGGTGTCCACCAAGGTTCTGTCCTGGGCCCGCTCTTCCACCCTCCTGTCTCACTAACTGCTTAAATGAGCTGAATATTTTTTGGTTTTCCTCCAACTTTCTCAAACTTAACAGTAATAAGACTGAGGTTCTCCTTATAGGTTCAAAATCTGCCCTGTCCATGCAGTCTCTCACTTTACATTGATGGTTCCTCAGTTTCTCCCTCTGCCCAGGTTAGAAACTTGGGGGTCATCTTTTCGAACTGTCCTTCGAGTCACATATTAACAGCGTTTCCAGATCATGTTACCTCTATCTCCGTAGCATTGCTCACCTCTGCCCATACCTTACCCTGCAACCTGCTGCCATTCTCATGCTCTAGTCACCTCTGCATCAATTATTGTAATTTGCTTTTTTCTGGCCTGCCACAAAAACTTCTTCACAAATTTTAACTTATTCAGAAAACTGCTGCCTGTATCATAACCTAAATTCCCATCATGCATCACATTACTCCCTCCGTTCAACAACTTCCCTGGCTCCCTATAAAACCCCATATGTATTTTATAGTTCTTCTTCTCACTTTTAAAACTCTACATAAACTTGTTCCACCAAACCTCTCAGATCTCATACAGTTCTTAGACACCGTACTGTACTCTCCGCTCTTCATCCTCAAGGCTCCTCATTACACCCCCTGCCCGTTTAACCACCATTGGTGCTAGAGCATTTAGCCATGCTGCTCCTCGTCTCTTCCCTGAAAACATCCATAACACAGAATCTCTCACCACATTTAAATCATGACTTAAAACCTATTATTTATAAGTGCTTATTCCACACGATTTTAGGCTGCACTTAAATCTTCTTATGTTTAAGGGTGCTTTCACATCTCTAGTTCGGTTCATTTGGTCCGAACCAAGGGCAAACAATTATACATTGTAGCATTTTTCAGCTTTTTTGGTTCCTTTTCACACCACACTGATTGCTTTGGTCTGAACCAGTTGAAACGAACCAAAATGCAGTCACATGACAACATCCACATCACTCATTGGCCATGGCGTATTTCCTAAACTGCTTTTCGATTGGTCAGAATTTACGTCCGGGAAAATTCCAACATAAGAGGAAAAGCCAGCAAACAACACGGAGACAACACAACTATGGAGAGACGACTGCGCGGGCTGGTTTTGTCCCTGACCATAATCTATTACATTGTTTGTATACACCACAATATGCAAACAATACATTTCTATAATGAAGCGCGGATGCGGCTTGAAAACAACGTTCTAATGCACTGCAAACGGCGAGCGCGCATTGCTCGTCACTTCAAGCGGAGGCGTGCATTAATTTTTCTTAACTAAAGTGCAAACTGTCAACAAACACTTCCTCATCCCATAATGCACAGCGCAGCTGACTACGGCAGCTGGTTTAGTCCAAAAATGATCAGTACTTTTTACAGTTGGGTCTGTTCGAGGTCGGATCACGTTCTCACCACAAACGAACCACTCCAGAGTTCGTTTGAAAGCGTACCGAGACCACCTCTTCAAGCAGGTCTCGGTACGCTTGTTTGGTCCGCTTTTGGTGCGCTCCCGAGTGCGATTGCTGCTTTCATACCTGACCAAACGAACCGCACCAAAAGGGGAAACGAACTCTGGTACGATTCAACCGAACTAAATGAGGCAGGTGTGAAAGCACCCTAAGAGTTAGATGACTGTTTAATTTAATATTGCTTTATTGTTGTTATTTTTGCTATTACTGCTATTTTGTTATTTATTACTTGTTTTAATCTGTATGGTGACCTTGTTTGACTAGAAAGCCACCTATAAATAAAATGTATTATTATTATTATTATTATGATGATGATGATGATGATGATGTCTTAGTTGTAAACCTATTTGTTTTTTGTTGTTTGTGATACTGTAAATACTGTAATAAAAGTATCACTTTTCAATATTTTGTAGCATTGATGTTACCATGGAACCAATGATTATTGAAGTGCATGGAGTTCCACACATTCCTCCACATGACCGGATGATTGATCAGTTAAAGATACACTTCCTGAAGCGGAAGAATTGTGGAGGAGATGTGTTAACAGTGATTTATCCAACTTCTACTCCAGGCCAGGCTTATGTCATTTTTGAATCAGCGAAAGGTATGGACACACACACTCACTGTTGGGTACACTTTGTAGAGAGCACTGTCTAAAACCTTTGGCTTACCATCTTTTCTTCTGTTGTTAGTTCACGGAGTCTTGGAGCATACTCATTTTTTAGACGTACACAACAAATTTTATCCAATACGTGTAAAGAAAGCCCATTTGCCTGAGGTAAAGCTAATTTTTTCACATCAATAGTTCAGTCCCAAGAATCCCAGATATCATTAAAATGATAATAATAAGCAACGAACTACATCTTTGTCTAAAGTTCTGTCTGCTGTTTCAGGTGGACATGCAAGCTGAGGCCACACTGGATTTGAGTATTTTTCCAAAGCGAGAACCAGTCTTGGATCTTATTAAATTTTATGACGTTACTCTAACAGAACATACACCAGGTCATCTCCAGTTGAAGGGCTCCTTCTTGAAACTAAAGCTCATACGCAATCAACTCATACAGTTTCAGAAGTATGAACATCATTATAGTAGATCACCGTCAGCTCTTCACAATGGCTCTTCTTTGGGGTATGACCTGGAGCAGTCTAATTGGGATCCCAGATTTGTATCCAAGCCCATATCGAGGAATATGGATAAAATGGATGCTGTAGGTCAACGTCAGTTACTTGACAGTACACCATCATCATTTTCGCGCAGCGTTTCGGAGTCTGGTGGATCACACATGAGTCATCAGAGCAGCCTTTTATACTACATTGAAAGACATGCAAGCAGTCCAGTGGAGGCTGTTGATCAAAAATATGAAAAGCAGGACAGGAATGTACTGTCTGCTCATAGACGGAGCCTTCTTGTTAATGGAGCATCATCAATATCAGCGAATGATTCATCTAGCGTCAACCTGTCACAACACATATCTCCATTATACAGAGATTCAGCCGTTGCTGGAGCTCCCCGGAGCATTTACTACTCCTCTAATGGAAGTACTAGCCATACAGCAGACACCACGCAATACCACACATCTTATAAAGATTCAGCCTCCGGTGGATCTCTTAGGAGGCGTCCAAGTTTCAGTGGTGATATTTGGCCCAGCTCCTTTCATGGTAGCCCCTCATCCTCCACTGGAGAAATGGCAAGCTTTCAGGTGGACACAGATATCATAACCTTTATATGCCTCCAACAGAAAAAAGATATTGAGGCAATTGAGAAGGACTACGGTACTGAGATGACCTTAAAAGACGATGATGGCTTAATGACAGTTAAGTTTAGGGGAAAGAACAGTGAGAAAGCTAAAGAATGTCTTCTCAACATCATTAAGGAGATCAGCCCTTCACTGCGCACTCAAGTAATCAATCTGCTGGAATATGACCAGGCTGAACAAAAGCAGATCCTTGAGAGAATCCAACATAATCAAGAGACGAGTGTTGTGATCAAACACTGTGGTGATGTTATAAAGCTGGTGGGATCCTCAAGTGAAAGCTTTGAGATGAAGCAAAAGTTACTGGGACACAAAGTTGACCATCCTAGAGGAAGGACCATAGAGAGGGGCTCAAAATTAAGAAGAAGCTCCTCTCTACCCACACAGTATAAAACTACTCACCATGCATGTAGAACAGATCCTGAGCACACAGCAAGTGCTGCACCCAAATACAATCCTTCACGTTATGAAGAGAAACCGGATGAAGGAAAAGCTCCGCAGATTGTTCGAGTCCATGAACTGACTCCAGACAAGAACTCGCAACGGACACGAAGCAATTCAGAGTCTCGAAGTAAAAACAGGACAACCAGGGAGAAGTCGGTATGTCAAGATCTGGAGTTAAAATCATCAAGTCAAGGAAAAAAGTCCCCAAATTGGCTGGTCGCAAGGCTATTTGATTCAAATTTTAAAAAACTTGATATTAAAGGGCATCTACGTAGAAAAAAGTAATTCTACACTGCAAAAAATATTATATATATTTCTTCTGACATCATGAATGCTGTGTAGTTACTTTAACACTAGATTCGCTTAATTCTCTCACTTGATCTTGCATAATTTCTCTAAATGATGGCAAAACATCTTGAAAAACATCTTATTGCTTATTTTGGACAAAAACCTGATGTTTTTACCATTTGATAGGCTTCAAAGTTTTTTTTCGCCATAGAATTTCAAATATTCAGTTTTTCTTTCACAACATAGTATAGTAATAGTTTGACACAGAATATTGAAATTACCAAAGCAAATAGTTTTATTTAACAGTACATTTATATTAATTGTTATAGTTTTATATCAGAACTTGTTTTGTAAAAATACAAAACAATAAATATCACTTAATGGTCTAATAGTATTATTTTAAATATAAAATAAATGTTTTATTTACTATGCATATTTAAATGGAAAAGCACATAAATGTATAATACCAACATAAACACTACATTTTCTAAGGTTATTTATTATTAAAAACAAAGAAAACCTAGAGTATATATAGGATGAGTAATGAGCGCAGACAATGAGCAGGTGTTTCTCATTAAAAGTGCAGCGATTGTGAGTGGATGAGTGCTGGTGGATGCTGGGAGTTTGAGTCCACAACATAATGGGTTGTGGTGTCTGAGAGGATGTACTGAAGGAATGTATGAGTGACAGTGCACCTGCCTTAGTGTTCTTGGAACCAGAACGGACAATTATGGTAAAAATAAAGTGGGCAAAAAACAGGAACTAGGATGACCAAAATGATATATTTAAAAAAGTAGATGCTCTGCACGTGGAACTTACTCTTTTCACCCTTGACCACCCTTTCACTATAGATGAATGTCGAGGAGTCTGCACAGGACCTGGAAAACATGTTAATGTAAGCTTCGTAAGTAGGGGAGTAAACCAGGATGTCATCCATATAGGTGATTACGAATTTTCCAAGCATGTCCCGTAAAACATTATGGATTATACAAAGGAATCCTGAAATTGCACAGGCTAGACCATATGGCATAACAAGGTACTCATAGTGACCTCTGGTGGTGCTAAAAGGTGTTTTCCACTCGTCCCACTTGTGGGTCCTCACTAGGTTGTATGCACTGCAGAGGTCTCACTTGGTAAAATAGCACGCTGATCGAAACTACTCTAAGGCTGCCGGAACAAGAGGTAAGGGGTATGGATATTTCACTGTGCACTAATTAGGTCCATGGTAATCTCTGCATGGACACAGTCCATCACTCTTCTTGGCTGGTGGGGTCTAGGCCCTGATATATCCTTTTTGCAGGGCCTCCTCGATGTAGTCCTCCATTGATCTCTGTTCAGCCACAGATAAAGGATATACGTGACCACGTGGAGTCATGGTGCCTGGCAGCAGGTTTGAGAGGTGTTTCTCATTACAAGTCCGGAGATTGTGAGTGGATGAGTGCCGGTGTTTGCTGGGAGTTTGAGTCCATGGTGGTCATGTTTGGTGTCCGCGAGTTAGTGGAAGCTGCAGAGCTGCGTGCTGTGACAATTTCTATGCAATGCCTGGAAAATGATGTGATGCACATTTTTCAGCAGAATTATTTGTGAAATAAAATTTAAAGACTGGAAACAACAATAGCCTTACTGAAAAAAAAAATGTATTTAAAAATAAAGCCTCATAACACTGAATTTAACCCTACAGTAAATTTCTCAAATTGAGCAAATGAGGAAACTTAGTGTGTACCAATCACATGCAGATAGCCTTTGTAATTAGCATTTTCTACATTTTATTTAAATAAAAAATTTTAAATTAAAATAAGCATAATTTTCTAAAATGAGTATGCTCCCATCTGTAATTTCCTCCTTGGTCTTAAATGGAAAGTGTCCACAGACCAAGTAGAACAGGAGCACACCCAAATTCCAGACAGTAGCAGGACATCCCAGATACTGTCCATCACGTATCCACTCAGGAGGACGATAAGCCCGGGTACCTGAGTGAAAAATAAAAAAAAGTTCAGCAACCTTCATGAAAATGATTCTCCACTGTATCATCTTAGATTCTATAACATATGTGCTGTACAATTACCTGCAAAAGTCTTGTAGGGCGAGTCCTTCAACAAGTTCCCACAGACAAAGGCGATCACCAATGTGTCAGTGTTGATCAGAAGGTTCTTAGGCTTGATGTCTCAGTGAAGAACTCCATGGTTACTACAGTGATGAGCCGCCTGAACCACCTGCTGCATGATGTCTCGAACCACTGGTTCAGATAGCAGACCGTTATTCTGCCAACAAAACTCTTTCAGGTCCATGCAGAGACTGGGTCGCGCCAGAACCAAGATGACCCAATTGGACATGTCAAACCACTCCAGCAGCTCCACCACATTCTTACAGCAAGGCGGTGTGGAAACCATCTTCATCAAAGCTGCTTCTAGAGGCAGGGGGTGCATCTCACTGGGCTAAAATGACAGCACAGTCATGGAACAAAGACATGGTTAACATGGGCTTGGAGTATAATATCTAAACTATGGTAAGCAGAGACATTACAATGGAAAATGCTTTGGACTGTTTCTGTGTCTAGATCAGCAGTCTTATTCTCATATCTGTTATGAATGATAGGTAATAAAATCTGAATCTGATACATGATTGAGAAGTGAATTAGGAGTAAAGTTAGTTTGCATACCACGTCTGTGTATTTGTCCTAGACAGTCTTGGCCAGACATTTAATAGTAACCTGTTCACATGCTCCAGTATATGCATACACATAGCCGAAGCCTCTTTTTCCCAGCAGCTCTCCCACAGTGTACCGTGATGCAAACACCTCTGTTAAACGATCAAACAGTCATTCAGTTCAACTGAAATAAAAATGAAAGTGACTCACTTGCAGTAGACAGTTATGAATTATATATCTGCTATAAATATTATAGCTGAATATAAAAATAAACACTGGAGAATTAAACCAACAGCTTACACACTCTGTATATCTAACATCTCAACAATGTATAGTAATTTTATATAATCATACACAGCATTGTACACATTCTTGCTCAGAGATTTTTTATTCGGGATTCAAACATACCCTCAGGGAACATGTAGAGCGTCTGAGGAGGAAGCTGTAAAGCAGACACCACAGCAGGCATTACACACTAGAAAAGGTTTTTACAACATGAATTGATTTGCAATAAATATGACTTAGTGTATGGAAATGTCTAATTCCACATGACTGCACACAATGAAATCACTGGTTAACAAATTTTACATATGTAAAATGTAATTGTAAAATGTAACATATCCTAGAAATAGATATTTTTTGTGGCTCACCCTTAGCTTTCAGTGTGAACATTATTCTCATGCAGCATAAGAAAATTTTCCTCTAAATAAAAAAGTGTAAAAGCAGCCTCCCTCGACTAAAACAGGCTCAAGATTATATCCTTATTAGGATATTATGATTAGCATGCTAGCTGATAATGTTATAGAGGAAAACAGGTAATATTTAGCTAAAAAAGTAATGTTAACATCTTCCAAATATATGCTAAAATTTTTTTAAATTAATTAGAAATTAAGATAAAGATTTGTGTGTGTGTGTGTGTGTGTTTGTGTGTGTGCTACCTGTCCACAGTTGTTTAATGCCATAACTTTCTCCGGAATAGAGTCGATGATAAGGGTTGCTCAAACGTTTCCAAAATAACATCAAAGAACATCAAACATTAGAAATGTATGTTTAATCATTTATAAGGTCGCAATTATATTGTATGATTTTAGGGGGAAAAAATAAAGGCATTTTGTTGTTTATATGCGTTCAGTTTGATCGTGACCACTGACCAAAACTCACGACACAAGTGATTTTCATTTTTGCATTAACCTGAGAATTTTTTTTAAATGACTTTTCTATCACCTCTCCCTGTATGAAAATGTCAGCTCTCTATGATAAATTTGATGTGGAACGAAAAATGAGAAAGCGTCGTTTATTTTAACTATTTTAGACCTTATGAAGTAATTATCAGAGATTTCTTTTCTTTTTAGCGATTTATTTATTTAATATTTTTGCATAAACAACTTCAATAGTCGTTCTCCCAGTGCCTCGGGGGTTTCCTCCGGGTATTCCGGTTTCCTCCCCCGGTCCAAAGACATGCATTGTAGGTTGATTGGCATCTCTAAATTGCCCGTAGTGTGTGATTGTGTGAGTGAATGAGTGTGTGTGTGTGTGTGTGTGTGTGTGTGTGCCCAGTGATGGGTTGGCACTCCGTCCAGGGTGTATCCTGCCTTGATGCCCAATGACGCCTGAGATAGGCACAGGCTCCCCGTGACCCGAGAATAGATTGGATAAGCGGTAGACAATGAATGAATGAACGAACTTCAATAGTCATAAACAACTTCAATAGTCTTCTCTACACATTTCTCATTTTTCCACCTTATTAATAAATAAGTCCACCTTATTTAACATGCATGGTAAGAATGTAATAAAAACATGTAAGAGGAGTATTGGGAAAATTTGCTTATAAGCCTCAATGTCCAGTGGGTGGTGCTGTGACAATGAATCTCTCCATTTAGCATACAGTATACAAAGTTCAGCTATATCATATACTTTTATAGTTGTTATTTTTTATAATAATGAGTTATAATATTAAACAATGAATAAATGCAGTACATGATTTTGAACATTGCAGTCATTAATTAGCACAATTAAACACAATATAATAAACATAATAATAAAAAATTTATTCTTTCTAGAAACAAAAAAGAAAAGACAACAGCAAAGTAAAAATATATAAAGTGATAAAGTTTTACTGTGTTTTAATCTGTACAATCATATGTGTTTCTTCAGTGACACCATGAAACAGATCTTGTTCTCTTAACAGTGGATCCACTGTTAAGCCACCAAAGCCTCCAAATGACAACACCAATCCAATCACCTTGTCTTTCATAATGACCTTTTATTTTTAAACATATACTTAGTTGTTCACATGTTTTTTGATTTGTGAGTTCTCCCCGTATTTCATGGATTTCCTCTGGGTTCCTCCATCAGTCCAACAACATAGCCCTGATAGGCTCCAGGTTTCCCATGTCTAATGCATGCAAAACAACATTTCAAAATATATATATATATTCCACAATTCACCACATCATTAGCCTTAGCTAATGGCTTCCATCAGGGGACCTTTATGTAGATCTAAAGAAGAACCAAGAACCACTTCCTTGTTTTTTCTTCCATACATGGAGTCAGCCTTGTATTTTTGGTGTTGATGAAAGTCGGACTTCACTGTGACATCTTGGTTTACATTTCCTCCCTTCATTTTAGAAATAGGCTTTTGATAAAGGAACCTGCACAAAGTTTAAAGCAGTTTCAGTTTCCCACAAGCCTTATCTGCACACATCAGGAGGACTGATCTCAAAGCAGGAAAGGCTGTGTTTATTCCCAAAAGATAAAATTCCAGTGCAGTGTCACAGCTCCTGTACCACACAACATCAACACACACTTGGTAGAACTTTATATAATGTGGGTGTGAGAAAAGGATATAGATATAGAGAGACATGTTAAGGAAGAACTGCTCGTGTGTGATACTCACACACATACAGGATGACGTGCTGTAGAGTACAGACCACAACTGCAGCCGCAGTTGAACCAAAAGCAGGCTTTATGCCACACCCACGTCATTTTGCTTCAGCCTCCTCTACCGGCTTGTAGACTACATTCTACTACTTCCCTCTCTCTTTCTCTTTCTTTCCTGTCATCATCCACTCGTCTCTGCATCTGTTGCAGGGATGGCGGAGCTGGAGGGCTTCGAATTCGGCAAGTCGGACTTTGTGCTCCTGGACGAGGTGACCATGGAGCAGTTCCTAGAGAACTTGAAGCTCAGGTAAGA
Source organism: Hemibagrus guttatus (assembly GCA_033459395.1). NCBI lineage: Eukaryota > Metazoa > Chordata > Actinopteri > Siluriformes > Bagridae > Hemibagrus > Hemibagrus guttatus. The sequence goes on from JAUCMX010000028.1 coordinate 16,210, forward strand.
GCGGATGCATAAACCATGGCAATGAAAGGAATAATGACAATAGTGTGTTGGACAAAAGCTGAGAAGGTTTAAGAAAGATCTCAAAACTGACTTTCAATTCTGATTTAAATTCAAATTCACCCATACCATCCTGAAAGAAGTTGACTATTAGAATTATGACTGAAAACATATGATGTTTTAAAGGTTATCCAACGTGTAAGGTACTTTCTGACACTATGACCACTCCCTTTTGGTTTGGATGTGTTAAGTGATATGTACGATTCCTCGGCAGTGACTAATGTCTGGCTTAAATTCATTCATTCATTCAAAATCATCACTAGCAGGAAAAGGCTTTACATTGTGTATTGTGTAGGCATTATTAAAGTGAAGCAAAACAAACGCTAACTGTATTCACATAAGCTAAATATTTTCACAAGACGGTGATGCAACCTAAAGAACTTAAGTTCTTTAATCCCTCTCAGAGATCTCTCTCTGATGTTATGCGTCTTAGTCTCATTTATCCGTTTATGCATTTGAGTCAAAACCACACAGCCCTTCGTGTTTTGCGTGATTTTCCGTGTTTCCATGACAACTCAGGAAGATGGGTTTCATGGTAACAGCAATGTTTAGCTTGTTTCTTAGCTAGATTTGTAACAAGGCCTGTATCTTCACAAAATCTGTAACTACAGTGAATGAGAATTACATATAATACAAACAATCATGAGCAGCAAATTCTAGACTCCTATAGAGAAGATAACATACACCGTTTTCTTCTACATACACACACTGTATAGAAGCTATTTCATTGCTATACTTTGACAGCGAATGTTATTATCCTCAGCCAAGTTGAAAATGATCAGATCTGATATGGTAATGCATATTACCAATCCGTGGATATAATAATTTACCATTAAAAATATATATTACATAATTGTTATTTCTATATTTTTAATTACAACATTGTCTTACATGTGGATCAGACTTTTCCATCTCCTATTTCAATAAATTCTTGTTTCATTCAAACATATTTAAACGCTGGTAAAGATGCTAATATGAATACGAGCCAAAAGTCTGACGAGGCTGACCAAACAGACCCAGTCATTCGGATTTTATGAAACAGAGAAGGCAAGTCATCTTGAGCCATGCGTTGCACTTCCTGTTCTCACTTCCCACCTTCATATTACTTCCTGTCAAATGTGGGTGTCGTTTATGTCACTCTGAAAGACACACATTGCTACATAGCCTTTTGTTATAACTAAATTCAGGTTAAGTTTGTTTATGAAATAAGCCACTCCACACTGAGTTTGAAGCAGTATGGGTAATGCTTCAAGTTATTTATTCATCTATTAATATTCTCGTAGGTGTCTATGCATATCATAAGCTAAGATGAGGGGCCTCTTTACCTGTAAAAATATGGACCTTCTACAGTACAGGTTTATTTCATAAAGCAAACTATTTACACTTTTATTTAAATGAGAAGAATATTTTATTTATATACATATATTATTTATTTATCTAGCCAGTGTGTTTTTGTCTCTCAAAAATTCTCCTGCCCATAAAAACTCAGTTTGATTGAAATCGTCATTACATTCCTTTTAACATTATTTGCTGGTGTAATTATTTCAATAATTGTGTGTTGTAGTTTCTGCCATCGTAACAAAAAAGAAAACCATGGACTTGGCTAGACTTGGCATGGACTTGGTCCTAACTTTGAGAACCTTTTGTTATAAAGGATTTGGGTCATTTTAAAAGATATCAAGAACAGCAGGTGAATAAACCAAAACAATAAATTAATTAATTCTGTAAAACTGAATGTACACTGGGGGCACAGTGGCTTGGTGGTTAGCACGTTTGCCTCACATCTCCAGGGTTGGGGGCTCGATTCCCGCCTCCTCCATGTGTGTGTGGAATTTGCATGTTCTCCCAGTGCCTCTGGGGTTTCCTCCGGGTACTCCGGTTTCCTCCCCCGGTCCAAAGACATGCATTGTAGGTTGATTGGCATCTCTAAATTGTCCGTAGTGTGTGATTGTGTGAGTGAATGAGAGTGTGTGTGTGCCCTGTGATGGGTTGGCACTCCGTCCAGGGTGTATCCTGCCTTGATGCCCGATGACGCCTGAGATAGGCACAGGATCCCCATGACCCGAGAATAGATCGGATGAGCGGTAGACAATGAATGAATGAATGAATGAATGAATGTACATGGTTATACATATAGTGCAATACATTCAAACAAGGCCATGTTCGGTGTATTTAAATCAAGATGGCATGTGGCTTCTGGGTATTTCCAATCTAGAGGTCAAAGTGGTAAAAATAATATTAACAAATATAAATGAGGGAAATGTTATTATTTAATGGTGTGCAGAGCCATTGAAAAGAGATTGTAGATTTCTGCTGGGATCAGTGAATGTGAAAATGATGCTTTTCATGAGGAAACCGTTTGATTCAGACATTGCTCCTGCGCTGAATCACATTCATTTTAGTGTTTCCCGAACACACTCCCTGGTAAATTAATGAAATGACTACATGTTTTGATACTTTAGCACATTTACTTTATCTTCAGTCATTAGATATATTGTTAAACCTATCAACACTTAGAACAAGACCACACCTTATTATTCCACCTAATATCAATGAATAATAACTTGCTCAACTAGATAGCATTGCTAGCGTGTATCAAAGAAGGTTGTTCCTTGGTTAATTCATCTATTTCACGTATCACTCGTAAGACAGTGGTGATAAGATCTGCAGCATAAATGTGGGTGCATTATAACCTTCATGGTAGGATTTATTGCAGGACTGTTTTAGATTGTATTAGTTTTAGCTTGGTTTACCTAATAAACTGGCAGCTGCATAGATGCTCATAGACTTCATAGAAATACACAACTTTTATATTGTATGAATAGTGGAGAGCAAACGCCATACTCCACAAACAATAACCATGGTGTGGAACAAACGTATCTTTATGTTATTTTGTTAAATAATAGGATTAACGTCCACATATCTTTCCGTTTAGAGGATTCACACATAATAAAAGTTTTTTGTATATGCTGCTAGACTGATTTTTGTGCTTTCAGGTTCGAGAAAGGCCGAATCTACACATTTATCGGAGAGGTGGTGGTATCGGTGAATCCCTACAGGCAGATGGACATCTACGGGGAGGGAGCCGTTGAGGCATACAGAGGGAGAGAGCTGTACGAAAACCCGCCTCACCTCTACGCAGTGGCTGATGCTGCCTACAAAGCCATGAAGCGAAGAGCGAAAGACACCTGCATTGTCATTTCAGGTAACAAGCAAAAATGTATCGGATAATTAGGGGTTGGGTTTGGAGAGTCTGGCTTGAAAAGGGAAGTAACATCGCTGTTAACAAATATTAGATTTTTCGTACAGCTCTCTCCCTCTGTATGCCTCAACGGCTCCCTCCCCGTAGATGTTCAGGTTGTGCTGTATAGAAACTGATGACACAATTCGGTTGAATCTCTTTGACAAGTTTGCGTTTTCTAGTGTCCTGCGAATGTAACAGCCTGTATTTTTTGGTGTTAAAGAAAGGGAAAAAAGAAGCTGGTGAGAAAAAAATATGTTTATAGCATTCATAATGTAAGCTTTACCAGGACCTAACTTGACTCAAAGGCATTCCACAACATTACATATTTACTCTTAAAGGATAAAAAAACCACTGTGTCATTTAATAGCACTTTTTAATGTAATATTTAGACAAATTACTGTAGAATAAGAGCAATTAAGATCTGCTTGGAAAGGACAATAACTTCATATCGTATCATGTCACCTCATCACCTCATATCATGTCACCTCATTTCTGATTGTTTAATATAACAGAATATGTTTTATTCTACACTTTATGGATAATTCATAACGAACAATCAGCAACATTCTCCTAAAACTGCTTTTCAATAGTCAAGGTATAATGGATTTAATGAAGGTCAGAGACATAAAGGTTCAAACTAGAGTTTATGAACTAAGCTATAGAGGACACTGTGTAACACCAATCTGTGTGTGTTGTCCAGGTGAAAGTGGAGCGGGGAAGACAGAAGCCAGCAAATACATCATGCATTACATTGCTGCAATCACCAACCCCAGCCAAAGGGAAGAAGTTGAGAGGTGAGAACTTAAAAGGCACATCTTTTAATCTCTGCATGTAATCATTAAAGGTGTCATTGTATTTAACTCCAACACAAAGCTCTTTAAATGGTATTATATCTTTTTTTATTATTATTTCACTGAACTTATGAAAAATTACATTTTTTTTACCTCAGTGTTTTAGTATCTTTGTTTCACCAAAGTATTAATTTTCAAATTACTTAATTAACTTTTCTGTGTATTTTTTTTCTTGGCTTGTATAGAAATGAATTAAATACATAATAAACTGTGTCTGGTATATTTATCAACTATAAATTAAGCAGGGGCGGCACGGTGGCTTAGTGGTTAGCACGTTTGCCTCACACCTCCAGTGTCCTGGGTTGTGTGTGGAGTTTGCATGTTCTCCCCATGTTTGGTGGGTTTCCTCTGGGTGCTCCGGTTTCCTCCCACAGTCCAAAGACATGCTTCTAGGCTGATTGGAGTCTCTAAATTGCTCGTAGTGTATGATTGCGTGAGTGACTGGTGGACACGCATTGTAGGTTAATTGGCATTTCTAAATTGTCCGTAGTGTGTGAATGCGTGAGTGAATGAGAGTGTGTGTGTGTGCCCTGCGTTGGGTTGACACTCTGTCCAGGGTGTATCCTGCCTGGATGCCCGATGATGCCCGATGATGCCTGAGATAGGCACAGGCTCCCGTGACCTGATAATAGATCGGATAAGCGGTACAGACAATTAAAAAAATAGATAAATTAAGCAGGATAAATGACTCAAAAGACTTTGCAGAGCAGTATTTTAACTATAAATTCATAATTTATTTCTAATACCAGTGATAGCAGCATCAGATAAACTTCCATCAACATATTAAACAAAAACTGTCTCCCTAATAGTACAGAATACAAGCACATGAAACCCAATAAATGATTGATATAATTAAATATAGAGCTAAATCCAGATTGTCTTGCTTCCTTGTTTCTTGTTGTTTTTCCACTCAAATCAGATGTTTGGCTTTCCACAATGTATTACTTTTATATAAAAGCATTGATGATTAATACAAAAAGCAAATGCATTCATTTGTATTTATACCACAGATTCAGCTCTGACAGCGACAACAATGCAGATTGTTTCTATAGTAACAGCAAAATCCCAGGGGCTTGTATGGTGGACACTCACATAGGCGACTAATGAATAATTTATAACATGCTACTTAACAAACCAAACCATAAATGCTTTGTGTAATGAGACGTTTATTTAACATTTACGGAATGAGTCTCCAATTGTCAGTGCTTTGAAAACTTCTGGAAAGTCCTGTATATGTCCTGTAAGCTAGCGCTTTGTAGCTATACCATACTGTATAACATGACAGGCTGTGTGTGTTTAAAAATGAGAAAAAATAGACGTTTGCGAGGAAACAAATATTTATAGCTGCTATAATGTACATGATAACAGGAACGTGTTTTGAAGATCTTCCCCAATATTATAAATATAATTATTCTGTATACTGATATAAAGTACTACAGGTTGTTTAATTATAAAAAACTTCTATTGTTGGAAAATTGCTGTGGTATAAGAAGTCTAATAAAATATGCTATTAATAAAAAAAAAAAAAAAATTTTGTGATGGTAAGTGTGACCCTGCTAAGTCATCACTGATTATTTTACTATTATTTTATTACCCTTTCTTTCTGCTTTTCTGGATCACCTCCTATTTGCTCCACTTGGTTTCATAATTGAATACTTTTATTTTCTAGTGTGAAGAACGTGCTCCTAAAATCCAACTGTGTCTTGGAGGCATTTGGGAATGCCAAGACCAACCGCAACGACAACTCGAGCCGGTTTGGGAAGTACATGGACATTAACTTCAACTTCAACGGAGACCCAACAGGAGGACACATCAACAATTACCTGCTGGAGAAGGTGAGAGTTCACTCAGAAGCTGGAACTCAAAATTACAGCCGTTCCTTCTGTTTTAAGTTAATTCACCATGCTTAAAATCCAGAAGAGGTGGGGCATGATTACTGCTTTGAAGTGGAATAAATGAATGGTGCTCCCCCTGTTTCTTATGATGACTGTGTGTTTTCCTGTGTGTAACATTTAATGATGAGATCCGGTGCTATAAAAAGTAATCATAACGTTTTCCTAGTATTAACAAGAATTTACTGATAAATAATAAGATAAAGAATTTCTTTAGCCTTACCCTTCAACAACTTGACCATCCATCCACTGGTAGTCATGGTGTTCATATTTAACATCTTGTCAGTAGAGTATATATATATATATATATATATATATATATATATATATATATATATATATATATATATATATATATATATATATATATATATATACGTGTGTGTGTGTGTGTAGCTGGTGACGTTTTGTAATTAGTTTCAGTCGTGTCATTTCTATTTTTGACCTCCTCTCTCGCCTCTGTCCTAAGTGTGGTTTTTGCAGTGAAGGTACTGAAATATAGAAGAGAGAAAAGGGCTGTAAATTATCCTGCCTATGAACTACACCCCCGCTCACACTCCTGAGCACTAATATATACTGCTTTTATATATATATATATAATGTATATAATACATCAGCCTACAATGCACAGCTTTCTGTCAGTTCATGGCTTCTCTAGCTGTGGAGGACAGAGCTGAGTACTTAAACTCGCCAACACAGAGAGTTAAGTAGTTAATCCTTCTGATAATCTGATGAGATGAGATAAGATGTGATGTATCATTATTAATCCCCTGTAGGGGAAATTCAAGTTGACATAGCAGCAAAAGTAAAAGGAGTAACAATAAATAGATAAATAGAAATAATAGGAACAATAATATAAATATAGAGTAGTATAGAGTTATGTATATATGTAGTATCCTTGTTGTTTATATACAGTGGGGCAAAAAAGCATTTAGTCAGCCACCAATTGTGCAAGTTCTCCCACTTAAAAAGATGAGAGAGGCCTGTAATTATCCTCATAGGTACACTTCAACTATGAGAGACAGAATGAGAAAAAAAAATCCAGAAAATCACATTGTCTGATTTTTAAAGAATTTATTTGCAAATTATGGTGGAAAATAAGTATTTGGTCACCTACAAAAAAGCAAGATTTCTGGCTCTCACAGACCTGTAACTTCTTCTTTAAGAGGCTCCTCTGTCCTCCACTCGTTACCTGTATTAATGGCACCTGTTTGAACGTTATCAGTATAAAAGACACCTGTCCACAACCTCAAACAGTCAGACTCCAAACTCCACTATGGCCAAGACCAAAGAGCTGTCAAAGGACACCAGAAACAAAATTGTAGACCTGCACCAGGCTGGGAAGACTGAATCTGCAATAGGTAAGCAGCTTGGTGTGAAGAAATCAACTGTGGGAGCAATTATTAGAAAATAGAAGACATACAAGACCACTGATAATCTCCCTCGATCTGGGGCTCCACGCAAGATCTCACCCCGTGGGGTCAAAATGATCACAAGAACGGTGAGCAAAAATCCCAGAACCACACGGGGGGACCTAGTGAATGACCTGCAGAGAGCTGGGACCAAAGTAACAAAGGCTACCATCAGTAACACACTACACCGCCAGGGACTCAAATCCTGCAGTGCCAGACGTGTCCCCCTGCTTAAGCCAGTACATGTCCGGGCCCATCTGAAGTTTGCTAGAGAGCATTTGGATGATCCAGAAGAGGATTGGGAGAATGTCATATGGTCAGATGAAACCAAAATAGAACTTTTTGGTAAAAACTCAACTTGTTGTGTTTGGAGGAGAAAGAATGCTGAGTTGCATCCAAAGAACACCATACCTACTGTGAAGCATGGGGGTGGAAACATCATGCTTTGGGGCTGTTTTTCTGCAAAGGGACCGGGACGACTGATCCATGTAAAGGAAAGAATGAATGGGGCCATGTATCGTGAGATTTTGAGTAAAAACCTCCTTCCATCAGCAAGGGCATTGAAGATGAAACGTGGCTGGGTCTTTCAGCATGACAATGATCCCAAACACACCGCCCGGGCAACGAAGAAGTGGCTCCGTAAGAAGCATTTCAAGGTCCTGGAGTGGCCTAGCCAGTCTCCAGATCTCAACCCCATAGAAAATCTTTGGAGGGAGTTGAAAATCCGTGTTGCCCAGCGACAGCCCCAAAACATCACTGCTCTAGAGGAGATCTGCATGGAGGAATGGGCCAAACTACCAGCAACAGTGTGTAAAAACCTTGTGGCGACTTACAGAAAACGTTTGACCTCTGTCATTGCCAACAAAGGGTATATAACAAAGTATTGAGATGAACTTTTGTTATTGCCCAAATACTTATTTTCCACCTTAACTTGCAAATAAATTCTTTAAAATCAGACAATGTGATTTTCTGGATTTTTTTTTTCTCATTCTGTCTCTCATAGTTGAAGTGTACCTATGATAATTACAGGCCTCTCTCATCTTTTTAAGTGGGAGAACTTGCACAATTGGTGGCTGACTAAATACTTTTTTGCCCCACTGTACATAGGTTAAGTCTATTGATAGGATTTCAATGTGTTATGAATCAAAATAACACCAAAAGAAGTGTTAAGTTGACCTTAAGTGACCTTTCTCCCTCATATTCTTTTTTCTCCTGTTTAGTCAAGGGTCATCCAACAGCAAGAGGGCGAGAGAAATTTCCACTCATTCTACCAGGTGAGATGGACTGCTGGATATAGGAAGAATGCTGCTTGTGAGCCTGAGATTAAAAAATTGTTAGATATTAGGGATGTAACTGAATTCGAATCAAACCATTATTCAGTTTGAACCATTAATCAGATTGAAAAGATAGCATGTGCTAAAAGGATATAAGTACACGACTGTGTAATTGTTTTTTTTTTAATGTTTTTGTTTCTTGGTCTGGTTGAGAATAATGGCATGGCATGTATTAAGACTGGGCTCTTGCACGCACTAAAAAACTGACCTCTCATGCAAACTGGAGGTTTTAAGGTTCATGTGAGTGTGAGAAAACTGTCGATATATGAAGCTCTCTGGAAAGATATATTTTAGGAAACAGAACCATCTACATTCATTAGAAAATAGCACAGGCAGGTACAAACAAAAATAACAGCATGAACGTGATTAAATGAACAGTCTTGCTCATATCTCTAGTTGAGATGGATTATGAACTCGAATGATGAGGAGAACGGTGTGAGGAGACACAGCACACAGCATGCTGCCAATGTCGGCATTTCCTCTTCTGTGTTTCAGTGTTTGCCAGGGTTCATAGGATGGAAAATTTTGTATTTAATAATAACTGGAAAAAAGCCTAGGTTTAGCCTCACCCACTTCCAGTTTCAATCAGAGTACAGATAAAGCTAGGAATGTTTGAGGCACTAAACAGATAAGGATACAAATATGCAAATTGTGGTATTGTGTTACATATCTATTAGATATCGAAAGTCTATGCACTGAAATGCAGAAGTACTTATAAAGAGAGGATGTTCAATCAGCTACACAGTCTGGGGTATTTACCAGAAAGAGAGTGTTAGGTCTGCTTGGTGAAGTAGTAAAGCAAAAGGAATTAAGCAATTAAGCAAGACAAGACTGAAGCAGGAAGTTTAGTTTTAGTTGTTTTCATGTCGATTTCAAGGTGTAATGTTGGGACAGTTGTATATTGTGAACACCGTATAATCTTCCGCATGATCTAGCATTACATTATATGTGAATTGCACTGTAAGAACTGCTCTAATTTTGCTGTACTCAGTATAGGGACAATAAAAGAATCTTGAATCTTAAAGCTGATTTCTACATGTGTGTATACCAAACACTTTTGTATAACATTGTGATGCTGTTGTATGTGTGTGTGTGTGTGTGTGTCCAGTTGTTACGTGGAGGTTCTGATGAACTTCTGAACTCCCTCCATCTTAACAATGATACTTCAGAGTACTTGTACACCAAGCAGGGCTCCTCAGTCACGGTAAGCTCTATCTGCTTTCACCTTTATCAAATTATGTCTATTTAATTAATCTGAACCAACCAACCATCATTTTGTCTTTTTCTCTTTTTCCACCCCCCTGTCCTTTATCTCTCTCTCTCTCTCTCTCTCTCTCTCTCTCTCTCTCTCTCTCTCTCTCTCTCTCTTTCTCTCTCTCTCTCTCTTTCTCTCTTTCTTTCTCTGGCTCTTTCAGTCTTCCACTGATGATCGGCGGAGTCACAGGGAGGTGATGAGAGCGCTGCAGGTGATCGGCTTCACTCAGGAGGAAGTCAGCTCCATCTATAAAATCCTGGCCACCATCCTCCTCCTGGTACTATGAAGCATCACAAATCACATAAAATACACTCTACACACTGAGCAAAGATTTTTCAGTTGTGTGAGATCTTGAAAAAAAAAAGATCCCTCTGGTTGCTGATTGAATACTAAGATTTTCTAGAGTAATAAAATCGTAGTATTCAATCAACATTTAAAGTAAGTACTTAAATTAAGATATGTTATTATTTGTTAAATTTATTATTAAATAATCTATATATCCCCAATATTATGTAATTTTACATGATTATATTGGAATTATTTATTGAATAATTTATTTTATTATTTAGTTATAAAATGATTATATGTTTTATTTTTTGAAAATGTTTATTTTTAATAACATTTTATAACAATGTTTAAATGTAATTTACATTTTAAATTCAATTTCTCATATCAAATAGAAATATTTATTAAATCAACAACCACCTAATAATGATGTTATTATTATTTCTTAATTTTAAAATTAAATGAATGTAATAAACCAGATTTCTCACTGTACCATGTGCCTGCACTTTTTTCATCATCGTTCTCAGGGGAACCTGCAGTTTGTGAGTGATGGAGAGAGCGTGGAGTTGGTCGGAGGTGACACGGTGAAACACATTGCTGAGCTCACATCCTCTGAGGAAGAGAGTGTGTATAAAGCACTGTTGTATCGTACAGTGGCTACGGGAGGTGGAGAGGTCATCTCCAAAGGACACAGCGAGCAGGAGGCCAGCTACGGCCGAGATGCTTTCGCCAAGGTGCTCCGTTCCTTTCCTGTATAAACAGGAAGTGTTTGGACCTGGCTTTCCTTGTAGAATATGAATGAAATTGCTTTAATAACTGAAAGACAGAATATTAACAAAGACCATCTGAATAATAATAATATTGGTAGTTTATCACATCATTATTAATTATATTAATTATATATTATATTATATATTTTTTTAAATCATCATCTCTAAACATTTTCTAGTTTTAGACTACATTACTATGGAAAAAAATATAAGGTCGCATTATAAGTTCCATTTCAGATATATTTGCAAACCTTAAAAAAATAACTAATATTTTAATCAAATATGATTTATTCCAGATTATTTGTTTTAAAACTGAGTCAAATATGCTTTAACAAAAACTTCCTAAAATTAACTAAAACTAAAACTTGTAGAGTTAAAAAAAAAAATGTAAAATTTACAGTTGACTTCATTGCTTGTGTTGTGTTAATAATCCTACTGCTTGTTTTCATTCAAACAAAAAAACAACAACTCTGTTCCGATATTAATTAATAATAATACTTTATTTTTTCTGATCAATTAAAATCAGCTCCTAAAGATGCTTCAGTGCTTGACTTTAACTCTCTTCTTCTCTTCTCTCTTCTTGTAGGCTTTATATGAGCGGTTGTTTGGTTGGATTGTTGGTCGAATTAACAGTGTGATTGAGGTGAAGAACTACAACCCAGCTCTGCATGGCAAAAACACAGTGATTGGAGTGCTTGATATTTATGGCTTTGAAATCTTTGACAATAACAGGTGGGCTTTTTCCTTTTTCCTGTGTCAGCTGTCAGAATTGCCAAGTGTCATTTTTAACAGTAACAGACCTTGTTACACACAAAAAAAAGGCATTTGCTGCTTACTAAGTAAAAGCACAGAGCACTTTTATTGATCAGTCGTAACAAGAGAAAGCCAAGTTGAAGTTATAAAGTTCTGTAATGTTTCACTAGAAAAAATATTGAATATTTAAGAAACATACATTCATTTAACAAAATAAATCATTTTGTTAAAAATAGTTGAAAACTGATGGATGTTGCAACATTTAATAAGATTAATGCCAAACCGAATGATCAACTTCTTACACCACTAATGTATTCTTTTTCCAGAATAAAAAAATGTGTGTGTAATTTGTTTAGATATTAGATAATACTACCTGAACCAACAAGCTTATATCGACATGAACCATGACTGTAGGTTATTTGACCAAATGCCTGCTGGATTATTTTTCTCTGTTTAGATTTTGTCTTGTGCTGTAATGTTTCCCTGCAGTTTTGAGCAGTTCTGTATTAACTACTGTAATGAGAAGCTACAGCAGCTGTTCATTGAGCTCATCCTAAGACAGGAGCAGGAGGAGTACCACAGAGAGGGCATCACATGGCAACATGTGAGTACAACACACACACATATATACTCACACACGAACCACTACATATGGTGAAATATAGATTTCTAACTATATATCCCAGTCATGATGGCACCCACAGTTATAACGACAGTAGGTTTCGTTTCTCTCTTTTTGTTTCCCAATAAGGAATGTTTGTGTGCGGCTTTACCTTATACAGTAGTGAAAGGACAAGAGTGAACACAACACTTAATTACTTTATTACATCCTACAGGGGATTTTCACACTCAAATATGCACTTTTGCTTGATTTCTCTTCAATGCCAAACCTGTGGTCCTTTTGCACAGATCGACTACTTCAATAACCAGATCATCGTGGATCTAGTGGAACAGCCACACAAGGGCATCATCTCCATTCTGGATGAGGCCTGTCTCACAGTCGGAAAAGTCACAGACACAGTCTGCCTGGAGAGCATGAACAACAAGCTCGGCCAGCACCCTCACTACACGTCCCGCAAGGTACACACATGTATCAGCTTGACACAAAGCTCCATGTGTCACATTGCTCATCACCCTGAGAATACCATCCCTCCCGTGAAGCACGGTGGTGTTAGCATCATGGTGTGGGAAGGATATATGTACTGTATATATAAAACAGTGTGCATTTGTGAGCAGCAAAAACACTGCATATAAAAAGAAGTGATTGAAGAGGAGAACTGGAGAATAGTCTGTAAGTATGCTCCAATTAAGAGGATCCAAAAGCTGTTTAAAGGATATGAAAGAGAATAGAGGCAGTTAGAAAGCTAAATAATGGATACCAACACAATGTAGTACAAAGTATATATAATTATTAAAAATGCTAACCAAATACGAATTTCCATTTCTTTCTTTCTTTCTTTCTTTCTTTCTTTCTTTCTTTCTTTCTTTCTTTCTTTCTTTCTTTCTTTCTTTCTTTCTTTCTTTTAAATAACATGGCACACAGCCACAGGAATGCATATATTTAGTAACATTAATTACATTCATTTCTGTCTTGAGGAATCAGATCAGAGATTCAGGAGTTTGGACTGCAATTCTGACAGAAATGTTTGTGTGTGTGTGTGTGTGTGTGTGTGTGTGTGTGTGTGTGTGTATGTGTGTGTGTGTGTGTGTGTGTGTGTGTGTGTGTGTGTGTGTGTGTGTGTGTGTGAGAGAGAGAGAGAGAGAGAGAGAGAGAGAGAGAGAGAGATTGATTGATTTTTTCTTTTCTTTTTTTTTTAAATTGAATGCTGCTGCAGTTTAACAGGCTGGTCAACAGAGAGCGACATTCACACACAAAATCACACAGAGCCAACTCTGAGCCAACAAAAAGAGAGTCCATCAAAATAACATCTTTTATCTGTGGAAAATTGATAAACAGCATCCACTACTCACAAAACAATGTTGTATATACTAAATATACTGTATAATCAAAGCTGTCGTCATCGTGTCCTCTTGTGCTTTGTTCATTTGTGTAATTTTGCTATCATGGTCATGTTCGTCACAGTCAATCTGCCCTGTCCTTTCTGCTAGCTGTGTCCCACTGACAAGAGCATGGAGTTTAACCGTCATTTCCGCATCCGACACTACGCTGGTGATGTCACGTGAGTCCTGAGTTCTTTTTTTCCATCCATGACATATCAGTTAGTCCAAATATGCAAACAGTTAGCAAAAAGCCAGAGTAAACCTGTTAAACATTTAAAGTAACTTAAAAAACTGTTTTTTATTTAAAAAAAATAAATAATACTCAATGTTGAACACAAGATATAATAAGTAAGGTGTAAAAGCCTTGAAGACAGGCTTCTTCATGTTTCATGTGATGTGTCCTGAAGGAGAGCTACTATTAACACCCCAAATTTGATTATTTTCCAAAAAACTACACATTCCAAAGTGTTTTATTTCTTTACTTTTTTAAAGAATATTGTACGTTTTATCCATTTATAGCTACATTTAGTGTTCGTAAAGCAACTTAGTTCCTGTTATCACTTAACTTACAGCAGGTGTAAAGAGGCATTTCCTCACTAGCCTCTCTTTTTTTCTTTTTCATTTAATAAGACAGAAGCACAAAGAAGCACAGCTTGTCATTTTACAGAAAATAAAGAAACAGAATGTGCAAACTTCTCTGTTTTAAGCATAGCTTCTAATTATTAATTAAAATTCTGGCATTGGAGATTTCAAGAGAGAAAACTTCACCACATAAACAGCTGCACTTTTGAAAAAATTTTTGTTGATGTGTTTATGTTATGTGTTTGCTGTATGAGTCCCTGCTTAAGATATTCCGATAGAAATTATGGCTATTTTATTTTAATCAACAATTTCTAACCAATCAGAATCCAGACTGTAACAGCAGGGTGGTGTAAATATGGTATATTTAAACACATAACATGTCCATTTCCATGCATGCTTTTAAATAGCTGTCGGTTAGAATAGCTTCTCTATATACCCTGATTTACGGCTCGATTAAAAATGCTCCTAGTTCCTGTTTGTAGTCTCCTCCCTCAGCAGCTGTGACAGGGATAATATCGCTTTATTCCCAGGGTGTAAACATCACACAAGCTTGTGGGACTCTGAGAATTGGTTGGAACATAAGTGTGAACAGTAATTCCCCATTTTACCTCCTGTGCCAGCGGGTCAGCGGGAGAGAAAATGCTGCGTGATGATGATTAGGATAAGTTGGATGTACATCAAAAAAACATTTTCAGAAGATTTTCATTCTCAGCTCCATTTTAGCCAATGATGCTGCTTTCTAGGTGTTTGATCATTAGATTGTCCTTGCCTTGACTGTCACGGTTTTTTCTCCAGGAATGTTGTCGTGTCGTCCCCTGAGTCCTACAGCTCTACATCCTGCAAGCTGACAAGTGCATTTCTATGTAGCCTAGTTTTAGCTGTACTGTATTCTTCTTCTTCTTCTTCTTCTTCTTCTTCTTCTTCTTCTTTCGGCTTTTCCCTTCAGGGGTCTCCACAGCGAATCATCTCTCTCCACCTATCCCTATCTTCTGCATCCTCAACACTTGCACCCACTAGCTTCATATCCTCATTAATTCCATCCATATACCTCCTCTTTGGCCTTCCTCTTTGCCTCCTGCCTGGCAGCTCCATGTCCAACATTCTCCTACCAATATACTCACTCTCCCTCCTCTGAACATGTCCAAACCATCTTAATCTGGCCTCCCTAACTTTGTCCCCCAAACATCGAACATGAGCTGTCCCTCTGATGTACTCGTTCCTAATCCTGTCCAATCTTGTCACTCCCAAAGGGAACCTCAACATCTTCAGCTCTGCTACCTCGAGCTCTGACTCCTGTCTCTTCCTCAGTGACACTGTCTCTAAACCATACAGCATGGCTGGTCTCATCACTGTCTTGTACAGCTGTACTGTATACTGTATGTGTATTAAAGTAATGAAAAGCACTGATGCTATTTAAATAAGTGCACCCTTTATGCTTGAGTTACATTTTTTCATTAAAGATACATCATAATTTATTTTAACACAAAGGTTTTTATTACAAATTATATTTACTTGAGTTTATTAGTATTTGGTAGTCTCTTTTTGCTTTGATGACAGCGTGGACTCGAGTTTTGGATACTTTGATCAAATCCTTTGGAGTGTCGTCTGCACACTCACTTCATAAGCGTGTGAGAAAAGATAAAACGGGAGAAAAAAATGAACTTTTGCACAAAGAAGTTAACATGGTCAATATCACACTTGCTTGCATTTCAAAAGTGTTTTGGAAATTGTGCAACTTGTTGAATATTGAATATCAGACTTTCAGTGTGGCCTTTTGACTTTTGAACACACACACACACACACACACACACACACACATGGCATGTTTATAGTCTGACCCTCACAATCCATCAATCCATAGTCAAGCCCAATGTTAGTTTCTTATAGCATCATAAATCAGATGTGTCTTTTTTACCCATCATTAAAACAAAGCTGTCTAACTGAACTTCACCAAATAAATTAAAAATAAATCAGAAATCTAAAATAACCTGCTGGTCTTCAGAGAAATGTCCTTTTTCCCCCCGTTTTGAGATAAAGAGGAAGCTACTTTCTCAGAGGACAGAGTGTGAACTTGGTTAAACTTAAAGTTTATATGAAACCTACAGCATTTTATGTCGAAAAGCTTTCTTCAGCCTGCAGCCTGTTGAGCCGAGAGCCACGTTTAAAGCTTATCTATGGATCTGTCCAGCTGTGAACTCCAAAGACAACATTCACAAGCAAGTGTGTGACTGGTCGTGTGTGAGACACATGTCCACTTCCATCAGCAAACCTTTAATTTTTCCAAAACTTATGGTGCTGTAAAGAGAGCCAACACGTATGAAAACACTGTGAGCAAAGTTGCTGCCAGTGCTGGAATTTTCTGCGACTCTATAACTCATGGGCTCTGTCCTAATTTGGGATCTAGGAGGAAGTAAAAGATCAGAGTAGAAAGCCTAGGACTGAAAATAGACGACACATTTTTCACCTCATTTTCTCCCCTGCTTTTTAATGACTACGATGAGGGACTGAAGAAAGAGCACCGAAGGTGTGTTTTAGTCCATTTGTCACATTAATGCAGGATCGAGACGAGCAGATGTGAAGGCAGCTAAATCGAGTCGTTTGCATATCAGCACAAACAGTAAACGGTCACTCAAAACGTCACTTGTAATTGGGTCAGATGTGTAGAAAAAATGTCTTTCTAAATGAGATTACTTCTGTAGAATTTGCACACACACAAACACACACACACACACACACATGTAATACACGCTTGTCATTGCCTCCCACACCCACTACACAATAAC
Source organism: Hemibagrus guttatus (assembly GCA_033459395.1). NCBI lineage: Eukaryota > Metazoa > Chordata > Actinopteri > Siluriformes > Bagridae > Hemibagrus > Hemibagrus guttatus. The sequence continues at coordinate 33,429 of JAUCMX010000028.1, forward strand.
GTCCCTGAGGGATCAAAGCTGTCAGAACGTAGTTGTCAACCTTCCCTCAAAACACACACACACAAACACACACACACACACACACACACACACTGCAGCATCCCTAAGGCTCTACCAAAGCAGGACGTTCTTCCTTTTCTCTTGCTAAATATACCCTCGTCCAGACCCTCCTCTCTGATCCGACTCTGACCTACTTCATCACTTTTTCGCTTTCTGCCTTCCTAACTCTTTATCCATTCATTTTCTCCCCCCCTCTCTTTTTTCTCTTTCTCTTTCTCTCCAATTCCAATTAATGTGTCTTCTACATTCCCAGGTCATTATGAGTCTTTAATGAAAACTGTAATGTAGTCAATAAGAACAAAATCACTTGAGATAGAGAACCCTGACTCGTGAATTCTGGTAAAAAGTAAAAAATCATGCCATTATTCGGGTGTGTCCGTGATGATGGTGTCATTTATTTTACTTTATTCTTTAAATCATTTTAAATATGGATTCTAGGAAAACACCCATCCAAGCAACAATAAAACATCTCAGACAAAAATCTCTCTATAGCATTTTTATTGTTTATCTTTGTACACATTTTTGTGAGGCATTGGTGGCTCAGTGGTAGGTTTCTCGCCTATCATGCGGAAGGCCCGGGTTCGATTCCAGCCAATGCCTCAACCCCAGCCACTGGATGCAGTGCCGGTCCCAAGCCCGGAAAAATGGGAGGGTTGCGTCAGGAAGGGCATCCGGCGTAAAACCTGTGCCAAGTTGTTGTGCGGACCAGTTGGTCCGCTGTGGCGACCCCGATCAGGGAGCAGCCGAAAGCAACTTACTATATTTGTACACATTTTCTTTATTAACTACACACCTCTGCTTTATGTTTATAAGCAGAGGTGTGTAGTGTGTAGAGAGAGGTGGGTAGATAGTGTTGATCTGTTGATCCAGTTGGTCAAGAACTCCAGTTTGATCCCTCAAATTTATTCTGCGATACTAGATATGTCTAATCCTCTCACTCAAGTGAATCTGTAAAATCAAATATTGTCATTTACATTAAATTTGCTATGTTACGCTACACATATTTTCTTGTTGTTTAGTCAGTTTGTATTTACTAAATTATAGATTTAGCTGATTTGGTTTTTTGATGCCTCACATACTTTTACATCATTGTATTTCACACCTGACACACACATTTGCTGTGACTGAGATAAATGAATTCAGGAAAAAAGAGACAGAGGGAGAGAGAGTTTGAATATGAACAATTAAGTGTAATCTGGGTGTTTGTGTGTGTGTGTGTCTGGGTGTGTGTGTGTCTGGGTGTGTGTATTTTGCTGCAACACTTTACATAACCTTGCAATTGTACTGCCTGATGCCTGATCATTTAATAACTGGTTGAGGTTGTAAAAAGGAAGAGAAAGACATTGTTTCATAGATTCATGAGGTTCTACGTTGTGTAATATGTTTCCTCAGTGTTGATGTGATGGGGATTTATGTTTAGGCTGCTGTTTACCTGCTCACTGTGTGTGAGGTCTGGCAGTTCCCGTCAGGAATGAGTCACGGTTCAGGAGCATTTTTATTCTTTATCTGCTTCTCTAAACTCTGAGTCGGTGCTTTTATTGGTCTATGCTTATACATAGTGATCCTCTTCTCTTTTACAGATACTCAGTGGAAGGATTTCTGGACAAGAACAAGGATCCACTCTTCCAGGATTTTAAACGTTTGATGTATAACAGGTATAGTGTCACTTTGTGCATAATAAACAGTTCAATATACATTTAAAATATGTATTTGTTGGGGAGATGTGGTAGACAGAGGACAAACACAGAAGCTTTCTTCAACATATACATACACAGAGGACATGACTCTAATATATAGAGACATGGAGGACATGCCTCCTTTGATTATGTACATACACAGAAGACACGCCTCCTTATATGCAGAGAGAGAAGACACGCCATTTTCAATATATACGTACACAGATGACACGCCTCCTTTAATATATACAGCCACGAAGGGCACACCCCTTTAAGATGACTGACAGGCACTGAGGATACTCCTCCTTTACTGGCAATGACAGAAATAGCAGCTTTTGGGGTGAAATCTGTAATGATATAAAGATATTAAAGCTGTTGTGTTCTCACAGTTCAGACCCGGTGCTTAAGGACATGTGGCCTGATGGGAAGCTGGGCATTACAGAGGTGACCAAGCGGCCACTGACTGCTGCGATGCTCTTCAAGAACTCCATAATCGCCCTGGTTGATAAACTCGCCTGCAAGGTGAGGAAATAATCTTTCAAATCTATCTTGATTTAGTGAAGGAAAACGATCCATTAAGATATGCTGATCCATATTCAGATATGCTGCAGATTTCCTGATCCATATACTGATGTTGAAAACCAGCATTTTTCTCTAATTCTTGTTGATTTTAAATATTGTTTTTAATAGCTAGCACATGAAGCTAAACAGTTCATCTGTTGTGATGACTTATGGGACATTTCATCGTATGACATTTCCTGATGCTATTTTTTTATTTTTTTTTTTTTACATATTTTCTACAATAGTCACAGCTTTCTGTGAATTTGGGACAAGGCTGGGCTACGCAGTGTTTTTGGGTCACAGTTGACAACTGGTTGCACTCCTTTTGGTCCCACTGGGGACACCTGTCCTGAATCAGTCTGGCATAGCCTCCATACTCATTCCTCTATCTTTCACTCTTTGTGATGTATGTGTGGTAATGCTTGAAGGAGGCTACATTCTGAGCATCAAATGATCTATATGTGTTATTGTTTTCATGTGAGGTGATATTTTTGGAAAACAGTGTTGAGCAAACTGGGACCAAAAATTTGATTATTAAGAACAATTTGCTCACATAGATATATTTTTTCTACATCCAGTTAATATCAATAGTTACTTGATATACTGAGAGAGGACAATGGGGACGTACCTAAAAATACAAGGATTCATATATTAGCAACAGCTACACAAATTCTACTTGTATTTTTTCACAATAATGCATGAACAAAAGTTAGTTTTAAAAGTTCAGTTTATACCAGACGTGAGCCACGTGCAAAAAGTTCCAGTGTTACTCAGAGGGGCCTTTAAACCATGAGTTCAGTGCAGCATTGCCCATAAACTACTGCACATTTCAGACTGTAGCCCTACTGCAAATTCCAAGTTGATGAAAGTTCTACCTTCCAAAACATATAAAACTATCACAGGATTCATAATATTCATATTCACGGATATCAGGATTCATAATGGATTTATTTACGCGATCATATACAGTTTTAATGAACACTTACAGACTGGTTGTGACAAGGCTGGTGTTGATTAAGCCAGGGGTTTCTACCAACCTTCATTCATTATGCCTCCCTCATGAAGTGTGTACCCAGTGTGTGTAAAGCGTGTGTTGGACTTGCAGGAGCCGTACTATGTGCGCTGCATTAAACCCAATGAGTTGAAGTCTCCGATGCTGTTTGACGAGGCACGATGCCAGCATCAGGTGGCCTACCTCGGCCTGCTGGAGAATGTTCGTGTTCGCAGAGCAGGCTTCGCATACAGACAGCCCTACGAGCGCTTCCTGCAGAGGTCAGAGCTCGTGTACTCATTCGCACATATTTGTAAAATTGTTCAACAGCTAGTTATAAGGCTCTTATAATGTTATTTAATCTTAATTTTACCAATGATGGTTTTTATTTCAACCTGTTAAATGTTAAACACCCATGAAAACCCGTTAGACATCCTCTGTCATGGGGAAATTCTAGCTGAATCATTTATTGTTGGATTTTTAGGTATAAGATGACATGTGAGTACACATGGCCCAATCACCTGATGGGAAGTGACCGCGAGGCCGTGGAGGCTATCATCGTCCAGCACAGCTTTGAGGAAGACGTGGCGTATGGACACACCAAACTGTTTGTGCGGACTCCTCGCTCTCTCTTCACTCTGGAGCAGGAGAGAGCTGCGCTCATTCCCATCCTCGTCCTCTTCCTGCAGAAGGTAAATGAGTAACACCTTTTGATTTATGTTCAAATGCTCTAATGTACCCATTTATGCTTTAAAGTCAATTAAAACAAACAGATTTCTTTTTT
>JAUCMX010000028.1:42500-105835 GCA_033459395.1 Hemibagrus guttatus
TAAATTAATTTGGTTATGTAACCTGTTTAGTGCGAAAGAAATGATTTAGATGCCTACTGTAGGTTGGGTACAAGTATTCAAGTAAATAACAAGGCTAGGGTTTGAGCTATTTCTGTAATATTATAATTCAAGATAAAAAGGTATATTTCATAGTGTGTTTTCAAACAGGGCTGATTAGCTGTTTTTTTTAATGGGGTGGAGCTAATTTACAGGCCTGAAAAATGAAAACAGAAGCTTGAAAGTTAGCAACATTGCATGTATTGCAAATGGTCATTTATTTGTTATCATTCAAATTAGTTGGCTATAACAGGTCTTACTACTTTTTTAAAATTACATATTGCAACTTTAATATTTTACTCTGTCATAATTTCAAATGTTCAAGATTTGTACATGACTGTTTTAACTGCTTTAGGTTACCGGTTTAAGTGTAACAAGTGGAACGGACCAGATGGTGGCGCTACACACTGCGTCTTATGATGACGTGTTGATACACCTGCAGAGGGGTCAGCTGGTGACAAAGCAGGACCGCATCGGGGAACTCGTTGGCACGTTGTGTGATCATTTCGCACGGTGAGCTTATTCACATTCGTCTTAAGCTGCTAGTGTGGTCACAACTCAGCTAGGACATCATTACGCAAAGGTATCACTCTCAGGTCTTTTTCGTAACACACACAACTCGTCATATCATTTCAATGACCGATAGTGTACAGAAAATACTTTCTTTCAAAATGCTAGCACATGTAAAGGATTTTCAAATCACTGCAGCAGTGATGCTGAATGCCTGTGCGACTGAACTCACAATCTCTATACTGAATGATCCACATCTGTATTATTGTTATTACTTTTCTCAAAAAAAATCCTACAACCTCTTCAAGTGCATTGTAACTACTCTCTAGATATTCTTTCTTCTCTATAAACATCTATTTAACTGTATACATAGTAAAAGACACATTTGAGGCATGAGTGATATCAGTTTCCTCTCTTTTCACTTGACTCAGCTCACTGATAAGAGTCGACTATTCCCAATTGACTCACTGGCAAATTTATTTTGACATTTTGACGGGTTGTTTTTTTCCTTTTTGTTGAAATTGTTGAAATCTTCAAAATACTTTATGTTCTAAATAACAAAATAACATTACATTTGTTCAAATCTATCTAATCTAATCTAATTCTAAATCCAATCAAAGGATTAACACACTTCAAACACATCTCTTATTTGATTATCACTGTGCTACAGCGTCTGTGATTCATTAGGAAGATTCATTTACATTTATCCTTATAGCTTATCACATCCTCTAACACACTATCCTATCAATATGCAGTACATTATCGTGCCTCTTCATACACACAGCTGAGAGTCAAATACACGGCTCACTGTTCACACTAATGAACAGCTCAGATGGGGACAAGATGAGTCCATGGAAGCATCTTGATAAAATTACCTAGCATTGCTTACGTCTATGAAAAAAGTCAAATAACAAGATTCATATACGTCATTCGACACCGAACGTCCACGTATAATATTTGACTCAAAGATTCGTTTTAATGAACCAACTCAGAGTTGACTCAAAGAGCTGACTCATTTGAGAACAACACATCACTTTAATAAACAAATTTAATTCACAGGTTTAGAGATTTTAGAGAATTTTAGAGATCCATCAGTTACAAGTGAATACACTTGTGCTTCATGTGGATTAGGATGAATAGATTTGCTGAACTTTAGGGCTTATTTCAACCTTAATCAGGCAGATTTAGTTTATCTGTAAAAGACAGCAAATCCAAGGTACAAAGAAACACAGAATTATTCTTAATACTTACATTTACTTGTGTTCAACAAAACAGTTTTGGCCTTACTTGACCTCACACATATCTCTGTAAAGACATACAGCAATTTAGCTTTAAATAACAAGCACAATATGTATATTCAGAATATTTTGTATCGTGTGTGTGTGTGTGTGTGTGTGTGTGTTTTAGGCATTTAAACATACTGAATCACAGTAATAATTTCAGACATGTGTGTCTCAGTGTTACATGTAGCAGCATTCCTTAGCTTTAAACATTCTTTCACAACCAATCCCCAAGGAGTGATATATATTAATTCTTCGGCAGCCGGCAGCCGGCAGCCGGAGTTTGTGTGTGCATGTGTGTGTGTGTGTGTAACAGCTGTGGGTTATATAGGACTTAGTGTGTGTATTTAATCACTGTTCCTTAACATTTATTCACAATCTATTGTGCCACCATCTGCGGGCAACCATGAGGGGTCACGACCTCATATGACATCATCAAAAGGAGATGGGGACTGTGGAAGTGTGAAGGGAGGTGAAATATGTGTGTGCGTGTGTATTGTCATCTGACCTCCTGCCAGCTCTCTCTCTCGCTCTCTCACTCACACACACACACACACACACACACACACACACACACACACACACACACACAGTCCTGACTTCTTAAACCCCCTGAGTCAGGAGGCACAGGAGCCCTTCGCTAGTCAGCGTTATTCTCATACAGATTTAAGTGTGTGTATGAGGGAGAGAGAGAGAGAGAGAGAGAGAGAGAGAGAGAGAAAGAGGGAGAGAGAGGGAGAAAGAGAGAGGGTCAGTGTTCTGGATCAGTTTAGGTTGCTGACGATACTTTTTATCTTTTAACCTTGGAAAAGCCAAAATATATAAATTAAGCAAGTCATGACTGATGTTAACTCAAACCTGCATTATAGTAAACATGCTAACCCCAAAATAAATTAGCAGCATAGTAAGCACACTAACACATACGAAACAACTAGCCTTATAGTAAAGTAGCTTTAAACTGCACTAACCTGACTTGTAAAGGCAATTTATGATTAAAGGCAAAAAGCTATAAGGTTATTTAATTTTCTACAAAAAACAATGTTTTAAGATGCAAAAAGTGATTTATCATGAAGATTAGCTTGTTACACATCAACAGTGAAAAAATTACTGTGATATCTCTCCTCACCTCTACTCTCCTGTTTTCTTTTCTTTTCTTCTTTTATCTACCTAATCAACTGTCCGTGTGTTTTTGGGTGAATTTTTAGAGTCACATTCTAGCCATCTGCTGAGACAGCTGTGTGTATGTGTGTGTGTGTGTGTGTGTGTGTGTGTGTGTGTGTGTGTTGAGATGAAGTTTCAGCAGTTTTCTAGTTCCAGATAATGAAAGTGTGTTATAATGAAGGAGAGGAAATTTACTTCTTTAACCGACGCAAAACACCATGAACAACAGCTGCCATGAGTGATTAGTACAGACAAGAATTTCGACACATAACCTTAGTGTTATAAAGTTCTTGTAAAGTTTTAATATTCCAGCTAATAAAACTCTCAAGTAACTGAGACTGAGGCCTAGTCCACACTTCGTTTAAAAAAAAAATGTCGTTCACACCAGCACGGTTTCAAAAAAATCTCCGTCCACATGATAACGCAAAAACACGGTCTGAAGCGCTGTCAAGAGCATGTCACACCAACAGGTGGCGATATAATCTCAACCGTAAAGCCATGTTGGCCAATCAGAAGCCTGAGAAAAATGTTATTAGCGGTTCCGCTAGGCTAACACACACTTGTTTCATGAAAGCAAAGGAGATAGCGTTCACTAACGCATATGAATAATAAATGGAATAAAACTTCTTAATATATGCCGTGAATTCAACATTATTAAGAAAGATTAAATGGACCCTCTAGCACCCCCCCTTTGTTTGCTTTGTTTTTATATAAATTGTTTTCTCCTTCTCTCTGTTGACTGACTTGTTCATGATCATACAATGTCCTATTGATACTATAGTGCAGGGTGCAATTTACCCCCACCCCCCCACCAACATAGTCATTAATGCTTATTCAAAAATAGATTATATAAAATGCCTAAAAATAAAATATTCAATTATCTAAAAAAATATATCTAAGTGAAACGCTGTTAGCGCAAACAATAATAAAACCAGAAACGGACTTTCACTATCAACACTCCCGCTCTGTGTCTAGGACAATACCGCGATCCTCTTCCACTGGTCTTCCATACACGACTTTTCCAAATGTCACCAAGCACCGACTAACGCTCAATGTCAGCATGAATTATATAACTAGCTTACTTTCAAAACACCCCCCCCACTGTTTTTTACACAAATCGCACCCTGCTATAGTGTACTTGTTTTGTAAACCTGTTCTGTGCCTTATTTTGTTTGAATTGTTCAAATACTGAACGCTTCAATGTCAGATTGTTTTTATTATAATAATAGCATTTAATAAAAATTAAAAAAAGGAGATAGCGGCGCACAATCTGACGTCAAGCAAAGAAGACGACGGCGTGTACGCCGACGTCACAAGCCAAAAATCTCTACACAATCGTCTACACAATAACACTGCAACTGGGGTTTTAAAAATCTTCACCCTGACCAGAGTTTTCAAAAATGTTCGGTTTCAGTGACCTGATGCTGCGTTTGCGTGTGGACGAACCGACAAACCGCATAAAAAAAACTGCGGTTTTAAAAATACCTGCGTTCAAATACTTGATGGTAACTGTAATAATTCAGAGAGAATTAGAAAGTAATCTTGTGAAACATTGGTGGTTCATCAACAGGGGCATGAAATTGCAGCCATGTCGTTTCTATTTCCTGTTCAATAAACATCTTCATCGAAAATTTCAGAAATTCCTGATTCACAGTTCCAACATTTTAAACTCATTACAAATTACATACAATGATTTAAAATGTTGTTATACAGATATGAGGTGATTTTCCACATCTACACATGTTGCACAGTCAGCACCACTTATCTTCCAAAGAGTTATTACTGCAACTATTGGCATATTGATACCATTTTAACTTAATGAGACCCTTTAGGATCTTTCATTCATTCATTCATTGTCTACCGCTTATCCGATCTATTCTTGGGTCACAGGGAGCCTGTGCCTATCTCATGCGCCATTGGGCATCAAGGCAGGATACACCCTGGACGGAGTGCCAACCCATCGCAGGGCACACACACATCACGCAATCACACACTACGGACAATTTAGAGATGCCAATCAACCTACAATGCATGTTTTTTGGACCGGGGGAGGAAACCAGAGTAGCCGGAGGAAACCCCCGAGGCACAGGGAGAACATGCAAACTCCACACACACGGCAGAGGCGGGAATCAAACCCCCAACCCTGGAGGTGTGAGGCAAACGTGCTAACCACCAAGCCACCGTGCCCACCCCCTTTAGGATCTTTTATATTTGAAATTATTTTTAAATCTGTGTAGTTTCTCTGGGTACTTTTGGTTTGCAAAATTGCTTCTAAATGTAATTACGTGTGTAGGCTGACTTGTGATAGACTTACACTCCATCCAGGGTATATTCCCACACTTACTCCCTTACACGATTATCTCATACCTCCAGGGATTGAGTTTTGATTCCTGCCTCTGTCCTGTGTGTGTGTAGAGTTTGCATGTTCTCCCAGTGCTTTGGGGGTTTCATCTAGGTTCTCCGGTTTCCTCCCCCGGGTCATAGACATGCCTTGTAGGCTGAACGACATCTCAAAATTGTTCGTAGTGTGTGAATGTGTGTGTGCAATTGTGGCATGTATTGGGTTGTCACCCTGTCTAGGGTATCTCCTGCCACAAGTGCTGAGGGATAGACTCCAGGTTCCCTTTGACCCTGTTTAGGATAACCACTACTGAGAATGGATGGAGGTTGCTGTATAACCTTACAAATATGTTTTCTACAGTTACAGTGGAAATGTCTCTCTTCTCTTCTCTTCTCTTCTCTTCTCTTCTCTTCTCTTCTCTTCTCTTCTCTTCTCTTCTCTTCTCTTCTCTCAGTGTCATGGATTAATCATGATAGTCTAAAATTATGTTAAAATTCAGGAAAATTGGGTCTGATATTTCAAAGGAGTAAAAGCCATATGATGATGAATGTATTACCATGACATGTGTTAGTTGTTTGTCTGAGGGTCTGTGATGCACCATATGCCCGTGACGCACTTTCTCAAAGCCCACACTCACTTACTCACACACTCAATCATCATTTTCTTATTAGCACCGGTTTATTAAAATGTGCAGCCATAAATAAAGAGTCAATCAAATATAAAAGTGCTTGTTAAAGACACTTTTACAAAGAAGGTCAGGATTAGTTCTTGCTTCATCAGAAAAAATGTCAATAATCAATCAATAATCAATTTTTTAAGTGTGTTTTATTTGAAAAAGCAGGAAGGACCTACTGTAATGTATAGATAGCATTATTAGATAGTAGTCATTAACGAACAACCTGTAGATTTATGTTTCATATCCGATTATGTATCCCAAATAATTCTAAATTAGCACTTTTAAATCATGCATCATTTACATCATTTGCATACTTATAAGCTGAAAACACTGTGTATAAGATAAAAACAGCACTTTATAGTGCAGACTGACCATGTGATCAAAGACATTGCTAGTGCAAAAAAAGAAAGAGAGAGCAAAGAGCAATAGCAGAATGGAGGCTGAGATAAAATTGCCAGAATGTCAAAACAACTCTGCTCACATGCTGAAATGTCCCAGATATTCCCTGAGCCCAGCACTTTCAGAGAGCCCAAACATACAGACAAGAACCTGGGCTCATCCAAATGTGTCTAAATATAATAATAATGATAATAATAATAATAATAATAATAATAATAATAATAATAATAATAATAATGTTCATATTTGTTGTGTCTACACTTATGAGTCATTTTATATGGTTCACCTAGTATAGAGGTTATTTTGTAGTGTACATTTAGACATTTTGATCCACAGCAACTTACATAGATGCTATTTATGCAACTGAGCAGATAAGGGCCTTGCTTAAGGGACCAGGGGTAAGAGGGTGGTTGTGGTGAGAACACACAACCTTCTGATCATCATCCTAACCTTTGCATCATCCTTTGCTGTCAAATATGATATGAAGTAACAAAAACAAAAGATTTAAAGTTGAAATCTCAATCCCAAGAATATAGGTCAGCACTCATTTGTGTAACTTTGGACCGTTGTGTACCTCCACTCATAGTCTGCACTGAATACAGTAGTTTGTTAAGACTATGTCACAAAGTCATTGCTGTTACTATTAAACTTTTACCAGATCTTGTGTGTGAACAAGGTTTGTAAGAAAAGCCATGGAGAATTTCTTGAAGGACTTTTCCTCCCATTGGCACTGGTGAACCTTAGGGAGCACATGTGATATGTGTTGCACTGTGTGTGTGTGTGTGTGTGTGTGTGTGTGTGTGTGTGTGTGTGTGTGTGTGTGTGTGTTGTTTGTGCTGTTGGTGTGCAGCCACGGTGATCAGAATAATCAGTTCTTTTGTTGCTATGCCTGACATCATCCCCTAGGGCTTAGATTTTGTTTGCATCTTTACACGCTTTGTGTGTGCGTGTGTGTGTGTGTGTGTGTGTGTGTGTGTGTGTGTGTGTGCGTGCATAATGCTCCTAGAGAAAGTAAAACCCTGTTACATGACCTTCATCTGATCATTGGTGTCACATTACTTTAAATCTTTCTTGTAACACTTCCAAAGACTTATAGAGTCTGTTTCAAGGTGTATTGAAGCTATGTTGTCATTTCCTTTCATTTGTCACTTGTCTGTAGATAAAAAGAACATTGTGTGTGTGTGTGTGTGTGGGGGGGGGGGGGGGGGGGGGGGGGGGTCTATAAGAAACTTCACATGGTGAGCCACTTTGTCCTAGAGATTCATCACTATTTCCCAGACACAGATAAGCACAGATTCATACAGACTACTCCACTGAGAGGGTCGCAGATGTTCCTGCATCCCTGACAGTGGTTGCTTGGCAGCTCAGGAAGTGTTAATTAGGTTGATGATTGGGTGAGCTGTGTATGAGACTGTGAGGCAGTGTGTGTGTGTGTGTGTGTGTGTTTTCTGCTGAATCTTTCCTGTTTTTAATGGGTCCTTCTGGACTCCCGTGAATGTTGAGGTCCTTTAGGGGGTTTCGGTCTTGACATATAAAAAAGAGGATTATTCATGACCACAACACTGGCTGCTTTTTATGAGTTGTGTTTAAGGGTTTGTTAGATAACCTGTCCTCACAGACACTAACTGCTTACAGTCATATATGAATGGTTTTAGCTGGAACTTGGTTTTCCAGTAGTCTTGACATTTTAGTGAACTGGAATAGTCTCCGAGAACATTCTTTATAAACTCAGGAGGTGCATTAATGAAACCATATGCATTACTATATATTCATGGCACCTGATCTATATATGCCAAAAGCCATTTGGATATAGAATGTCTGATATAGAGTTGTTCATGGCTTGTTTTAAGCAGAGCATGATCTAGGGAGTGTATTGTTAAACAACAAATCACTAGAACAAGCATAGGATCTGTGAGAAGGGAGAGCTCCAAAGCTTTACTCAAGACCTCATGATTTTGGTGTAGAATCATGGCATCAGGGAGACCAGGCAAAGATTTTTCCATGTGATATTAGTGTTGTGGGTTTGTATCCATGGTAATCCTAACACAAAGGACTAATTAGCAGACTTGGTAACAATAAGGACAGACACCTCACTGTGTATGACACTAGAGTCAGTGACTCATTCATCTACTGGCTTGCCATCTAGGGCTTGAAGGTGGATCAATGTCTTTATTGTTACTGAGTTACCACTTCAGTAATCATTATTGCTTACATAATCAAGATGCCTTACTAGCTCAACACTGTAACTTGGATGGGTTCCTTAATGGGTCTATTTGTGATGATAATGTTGGGCCAGTTTGATGGGCACAACAAAAATGAACTTGTTTGAATCTTGCAGCCAGAACACAACTAAAAATCAACCTCAATGAGACCAAATCTTAGGTATGACATGGATCAGAATTGACTGTCAGGACATTTTAGATCTAAGAGTTTCAACTGATTTGGTGAAATTCAAATTTGACCCAAATTCTAAGTGCTTTAAACGGTGTAAATGTAGGTTGCTTGTATTTTGGTCAAGAGTATGATGTCCATTATCACAACTCAATAACCAAAATCATCTGCCTCCTATGGAGCATATTCCAGCATCACCCCCTCTCTCTCTCTTTCTCTCTCTCTCTCTCTCTCTCTCTCTCTCTCTCTATCTCTCTCTCTCACTAACTTCTTCATCTCATCATCATTCCCAGAACAAGTCAGACATCTGTTACTCAGTGTTGCCCTTTCCTTTCCGGCTCCTTGCACTCCCCCCCCCCACCTCTCCTGCTGTTCCATCTCCTCATTATTTGATGATGAGTTCTAACCCTCTTCCTTCACTCTGTCATTCACACTCACTTGCTGTCTGTTTTGCTCTTTCACATAACTCCCTCTTTGTCAGTTAGAAGTTTCAATTTTGCTTCCGATATGTCCAGTGCCTTCAAATTGCTGGTAGATCTTCTCCTGAAAGGCAGTTGTCCTTTTAGCAAGCGGGGGGTTCAGAGAGAAGGATGCTGGGTTTAGACAGGGCATGCTGATTAGAGAGATTTTTTGACAGGAAAGAAGAATGTCTTTCCTCTCCTGTCTTCTTTTCTTTAAAGTCTCAGAGAGGAATTGCTGCATCTCCAAGGTCAGGTGAGAGTGATTTTGATTAACAACAACAGGACTGCAAAAATGGGTAGTGGGTATTAACTCTGGCCTTATAATAGCACCGTAATGTTAGCCCTTGAGTAAAGAATTTCCAAAAGAGTATTTCTGTATTATTACACTGCAGTACATCTTTGGTTTTCACCATCCATTTATCACTCTTTCACAATTTATGCCGGTTCCCTGGTTTCATTTAGTTTTAATTTAGTTTTTAGTTTTTATAGCACTGCAGGAAAAATTCATCAACTGACTTCAACCATAAAGAACAGACACCTAAGAGACTACAACGTCATACCCAGACTCCTACGAGAACACAAAAACAAACGGCGTGATGAGGCGCACTGATGACTTCGTGGTGACAGCAGGGCCTCAGGATGATGTCTGCTATCGCTTTGCCAGTCTCTGAGTGGATTTTCAGAATGACAGATGAAAACAAAACAGCTGAACTCATGGCACGCTCCAAAAAGCAAAGGTAGAGAAAACAGAGCATGACATTATCTCACTGGAGGTGCTCTGGCCTCTTACATAGAATAAAGCACCAGAGCCACATGCTCACGCTGTCAGACATTGTAAAGACAATCGAGAAAGGGCACAAGGATGACGTTCCAATGAATTATGGCTGTGTCCCAATTCTGTTTGTGTGCGTTCCAGTGCCGCATGCAGCCTCTCATTGGCTAATGAACACTATGTCTCAGAGATGCAAATGAGGAAAAGCAGGTCAAAAGAACCGCAGACGTGCTGCATTGAAAAAATCTGAAGCGTTAATGACGTCACCGCTTATCTCAAAACAGCGTTTGCACATCAAGCAACAGACGGAAACCAATATTAGCCGGATCCTTGATGTTGTGTTGGTGCTTTTTTGAGTGCTTGATGGTTTGACGTAGATATGAACAATGAGAAGAATGAACTGTGGATTGTGAGCACTGAGCAGCAGGGAAAGTGTAGTGCAGAGGATGGCGGGATTGTGTGCATCATAGTTTTTCTTTTCTTTTCATAGTTCTGCAAAGCAGCCCATGTGCTAATGAGGGCATATGAAGTCTATGAGAACTTGAAAGCGTGAAACAGAAGCAATATGAAGACACAGGATTTTGAGTCTCACCTTAGCCCTGTTTCCTCCTGGTACTCCAGTTTCCATGCCAAGTCCAAAGACATGAGTTTGGCATCTCCAAATTGTCCGTAGAGTGTGTCTGTGTGTGTGGGGGGCGTGATTGTGCCCCCTGTCCAGGTTGTCCACCGCTTTGTAGCCCAAGTCCCTTAGCCAGTTGTGTTTGATGGCCAACACACAACATATTTTTTTTCATTTTTCTTTATTTCTCTAAGTTTCTGATTTATGTCTTATATTTCTGGCGCAATTTTATATTCCAACAACTGTCATTAAATACGTGAATAGCAATTTTCACTATCTTGCAGCTGGGGGTCAAAGAAAGGCAACGTTCATGAACAGGCGTGTCTATTTGTTGGTTTGTTTTTTTGTGCAGCGCTGTGTGATGCCTTCACTGCTTTTATTCATCCGTCAACAGCAAATGATTTACGGTATTCTGGTCTTCGTCACCTTGGATTCAATTACTTTAGTTTGTATTTTGAGAAACAGAACCAAATATGTACATCACAAAATATGGTCCACAGGTGAAATAATAAACTGTGTGAGCAGGCGGGATTAGGAATTATTCCTTTGGGAATAGTGTTGTGACCAAGTGTACCCAGAACTTTGTTACAATTTCCAAGTCAAGATCCAGTGTAAAAGTGCTTTGGCTCCGAAAAATCATGGATGCCCAGGGCAAGGTCATATTTGGTTGCCAAATGAATGCATATTCTATATAAATCTGGATGAATATGAATAAGATCTGCATTAATTATAGTAATTAATAAAAGGAAATTATGCATAATGCTCATATTTTCTCTTAAAAGTGATTAATTACACTGGCCTTAGCTTGTTAGTAAATTTGAGCTGAAATCAGCAGAATTACTTTACAAAATTTACTTACAAAGCTGTTAAAACAATTTTTCCTAGAAAACCAAGTAAAATCGAATGAAGTAAAATAATATGTTATCAATTAAAAATGAATGTAAAGTGAATTCTGTTTGCTATTGAATATACTTACAATTTGACTTGGAATTCCAAGCTGAATGACCATTTATTTCCATTTTTCTGTGTTGTCACATATTTATTCATTTTCTGAAAGTACACCCCAAGTCCCATGTTTTGGTTGCCTGGAAAGCTAATAGATCAGGTTTAAAAGTTGTCATGAATGTAATGTTTCCTATTAGCATTAGCTAATACAGGAAACTAAACAGCCAAACTAGATTTTAATTCCAAGGGAGAAGACGACTGTGCAGCCTATAGGCCTTATTCGATCCTGACAACAGTTTTGATGTAGCGCATCAGCAAGTTGCTTGATAATATTGAGGCTATAAACAGTGGATTTATCCACACATTGCACATAAAAATCTATTATTTCAGTTCACACTTTGGCTGTGTATAAAGCTGGCTTGATTTTGTTAAACATTCTCACATCGATCCTCAAACGATGTGTGTACTGCAGCAGGTGGTAGGATTCACCAGACCAACATATGCTATAGGTATAGCATCAAGCTACATAGCTGCAGACCAAATGTACATTTTATTTATTTATTCTTTAATTAAGTCAGTGGTTTATTCTCTTTCTTGGATGAACTTACTTATCTGCTACACAACTAATAATCAAAGAATACTAGACACAGAATCTGCTTCACACAGTTCAGTCCAAACAAATAGCTGCAGTTCTTTCGTTTTTCCCCAGTATTCCTCCAGTGAATATGTTAAAGTGAGTACTGCATTCAGGAAATGGGGACATGCACTGACACCCAGTGTCCTAGTTCGCCTTTTCTGGCCTAAATGTCATATTATTTTTGCCTGCATCAAATGGGACATTTTCAGCCCCACATTACACTATGTGAAACACTTACATAACAGCCATATGCACTCACACACACACACACACACACACACACACACAATTATATGTACTAGTGACTTAATGTGATGTGGTTAATCCTGATAAAATAACTCAAACATCTTCTTTTGTAAACCCTGAAAATAAAAACGTACTGTTTATAATAATGATAAGAGACAGCTACTCATACCATCTTGTAATAAAGAAATGATTTGTGAAAAACTGGATTGTGTTCATGTTCAGAGAGAAAAAAAAAGAACCGATTAAGACCTGTTCAAAGGTTGAAGGAAACGGAAAACAGGAATAAGGCAGGACCGAGTCATTTCTAGACAGTGAGTTCTTGCAGTGGGATAATTTTTAGATGCATAGCACTACAGTCACACATACATGCTTTTTGTGTGTGTGTGTGTGTGTGTGTGTGTGTGTGTGTGTGTGTGTGTGTTTTTGTGTGTTTTTGTGTGTGTGTGTGTGTTTGTGTGTGTATGTGGGAGTACTACAACCAGCAGCAGCAGCCTCTAAGTGGCTATCAGGATATTTTTGTAGTTGAAAGTAAGGCCCAGGTGCAATGCAGTTACAGAAATATTAGCTCTGAGACGCGCTGCCTGTTCAGTGAAATATGAGAAGTGGTATTGTGTAAATCGTTGACATTGTCAATTGCAGCATTGCACAGAGCTGCACACTGAAACTACCACTGTATTTCAAACTCTTCTATGTGCCTTTAAAAAAGGTAGAATTTAATAATCATATTATAATCATATTATAAATAATAGGCCACCTATGTAAGGATGCTTTGCTGTTTTTTTTTTCCAAATTTTCTATCTATCTATCTATCTATCTATCTATCTATCTATCTATCTATCTATCTATCTATCTATCTATCTATCTATCTATCTATCTATCTATCTATCTCTTGTGTATCAGTGATATTCAGATAATGTTCCAGCAGGCAAAAATATTCATAATATAATTTAGACAACTAATCAGTATATCAGGGTTCCTTTTTTCACTATTATTCACATTAGAAATATAGTCAATGCATAATTTACAGTTTTCTCTGTATTTTTATTCAAGAAGATTTAACCTATGGTTGAAAGAGAAAAAGCAAGAGAAAGCACAGATCTGTCTCACGTTTCATACAGTAACCACAAACTTTCTCTCTTTCTCTTTCTTTTTTAAAAGCCATATTCTATATCTCATTTCCATTTATTAATACTCTTCATATCAGATGATTTAAATGCGACCCCTGTAGTACCAGCTTCAGACTGAGCCACGATTCTTTCCTGATAATTCTGCTCCTAAATGTGGTGAACTAGCAAGATTACTTTTCTTCTTCTCGTGATTTTCAAGAAATTTTGATGATGCAGCTTTCTATTGAACTTCCAAATATTTTCGGTGGTCAAAGTGTTGACATAACAGTGAATGAGTGAATGTTGTGGCACTTAAATATACGTTTTATAATAAAACTTAGAATAGATGAGATATGGATATGGAGGTTTCCAGCATGAAATTTTAAATTGATTTCATTGGTGCAAAATAGGATCTCTAGATAGAGTGTGGTTGTGCCCACTGGAACAGTTTTCTAAGGTTTGAGTTATTTGTGCACTGTAGGCTGTCATGAAGGACATGAGTTTAAAATGTATTGAAACTGAACTGGAACTGGAGACTCCTCAACATCCAAAGTCAATGTCTGATCTCAGTAAGCTTTTGTGAATGAATGGATAACTGAATGAATGGATGAATGAATGAATGAATGAATGGATGGATGGATGAATGGATGGATGAATGAATGAATGAATGAATGAATGAATGAATGAATGGACACAAATCCCCACAGCCATGCTCCAACATCTAGTGGAAAGCTTTTGGAGAAGAGTGCAGCTTATTATGACAGTAAAATGGAGTAAATCTGGGATGGGATGTTCAACAAAGACATGTGAGCGTGATGCTGAGGACTTTTTTATTATATGTGTTCAATCATACTATTAAATTATCAACAATAAAACATTACTGAAATGTGTACTTGTATGTTTGTGTGTTACAGGGTGAGAAACACTCCTCTGACAGTTAAAGTGAGCTCCAGTGGCATCCAAGTGCACCTGAGCGGTAAAGCAAAGACCGTGACGGTGGAGACAAGGCCCGGACAAACCACAGCTGACTTCAAGAAAAGTCGCTCAGGATTCACTTTACTGCTTCCTCCTTAGGGAAATGGTGCCTGATTAGCCAGAATGACTCGATGCATTTGCAACATCAGGGATATCATCTTCTCTTAGTGAGAAGAGCTGACTGCTGAAATCAAGAATCTCATAAGATAAACCTGTATTTAAAATCCCAAAGCTTGCACTTTTTTAATGAATATTAATAGCTTTTTATTAGTAGATGTCTTTATAAAATTTAAGAAGTGAACATGTTTATATTGTTTCTTGTATCCGGGCCAATTTTCTTGCTGTTTTTAAAGTTTTTCATAATCATCATATAAAAATAGCATTGCTATAGGACGCCTTGTTCTTAAAATGATTGGAGCAGTATTTATATATGAGGATATATATTTTTGGTGCACTTTGTACAGACTGATAAATGATCAAGCATTGTTTTTAACATTAACACCAAGTATTAAAGTTTTAACAGAGCTACTATATTTATTATAATTTTATAAAAACAAGATGAATATCAACTCATCAGCTCTCATGAAAGGGTACAAAACATTAGTCCACAGAGCTTTGTTGAGTTCTCAAATCTGATTGGTCAGAATATTATAAGGTTATAACTCAAATCACAGGTTTGAATTAATTCTGTTACCATCTCTATATTAACTTTATTATAGGTTGCATCACACCACCCCGTCATTTATTATTTTTCTGAAATGGCACACCCCCAAGTGTTTCATTCCTTAATTAACACTTTTGACAGTTGTATTTAAAGTTTATTTGTTTGCAGTGTGAAAAAAACCCACAATATGTACCAACAGCAAAACTAATTATTGATATGATTTGAGTTACTCCAGTTTGTGACCTTCTAAAGGATTGAGAGAGTAAATAATTTACCATTTGATGATCAGAAAGACTTTTTTTGGCCTAGTAAGCTTTCACTTATTTACTTAATTGAAAGATTATAAATGTTTTGATGAAGGACATATCCACTCCTCCTTCACTGGGACTGAGAGACACAGAGGCCACGCCTCCTTCACTTGTACTGACAGGAACAGAAGACATGACTCTAAAATGAGAAAAACAATTAATAATAGACACAGAGCTAGCTAATAATAACAAAAGTAATAATGAAGCTGTGATTCAGACTTACACAGACAGATCCGTTCAGTCCAGACGTCTCTTTATCAGTAAGGTCCATTCACATGCTATTTTAAATCAGGGCAGATGTACTATAAAGATGTAGACAGGCACATGACTCATTTATCTTTCACACCACTAGTGTTAATATGCGTCTTGTATAGTCTTTGTGCAGTGTCGCACCTCCATTCACACCTTTTCCTACCCGACACAGGACATTATTTCCTGGGTCATTAGGGAGTGTAGAGAAACAGAAAACCTGTCCTCACTTATTGGCTTGTCTGATCTATAGCTCAGAAACTTTGAGAATGCAAGAGGCTGTGCAGACAGGACGATATCTTCCCTCTGCATCAACACTTTAATGCCATATACCCAAAATATGACTCATTCTGAAGCTGGCTGGATCGCAGGTTTCAGCCCCGCATGTGTGAATCCTGGTCTGGATTTAGTCTTTTGTTTATGGTGCCTGTTCTCTAGTTTCTGCTTGAGTTCACTTTTTTGTCCAGAAGCTTCAGTATCTATGTTTTTCCATTTGCCAGTGTGAGTCTGAGTAAAATTCCCTCTTTATGCCATAGCAGGTAGCATTTGACTACATGTAGTCTCTTCTCTCTCTCTCTCTCTCTCTCTCTCTCTCTCTCTCTCTCTCTCTCTCACTCTTTGTTATGGTTCTAAGAATTTTATTAATTTTTATTAATTGCTGTAGTTCCTGTAGCTCCTGAAGACTTGGTGTCTCTTTCTTTCTTTCTTTCTTTCTTTCTTTCTTTTTTCTTTCTTTCTTTCTTTCTTTCTTTCTTTCTTTCTTTCTTTCTTTCTTTCTTTCTTTCTTTCTTTCTTTCTTTCTCACGTTAATTGCTGAGTTCCTGAGGTAGTTAACGTCTGCTGATTCAGCACTCAAGATCAGTGTCGGTTTCGATTGCCTCGATCAATAATGTGGTTCTGTCAACGTTTAAACAATCAGTTGTTTATTTTTGGGATTTCTTGTCCAATCAGTCGGGTATCAGCCGTGACAGCATGTCCAATGGCAGGGCTTGCTGAGTGAAAAACCTCGGCTGTGTCTTATAACAGTCTCCTTGTTCTCTGGGTGAACTCGCAGATGCTGCACACAGCTGTGAGAGTGCTATCACTCTCACAGAGAAAACACTCCTTTCTTACTCCTCACTCGCACTTTGTACCACTAGTTATCTCGTCTTGTTCAGCACATAGAAATGTTACAGTAGTTTTCTAATTCTTTGACGATTTCTTTATACTCACTGAACATAATGTTTTATGTTGGAATATGATTCATCAGAGCCACCAATATGAAATGCTCCTTTATTAAGACCTTTAGCATAACAGATTTAAATAAACATTTATTAATTTAGCTTATTTTGAATGACCTTTTGTTATTTTTTTCCACCAGGGGTATTCATGTAAAATCTGTAAGGGTCTAGATATATCAAAGTCCTTGCTTATGAAGGTACAGATAAGTGAGTAACACGACTAAAAAGTGACAAAAGTTACCTTCAGCTAAAGTGGGTCTATTTTGTTTCATAGTGCTGCTTCACACTACTACTTTTCACTAGGACTCTAGATTAGGGCTTGTCATCTAATACTGCTTTAATGTAGCTAGTCTCTGAACCAACATGACACCTTCATTTAAATGATTTACATAAATGCATGTGATTGGATACAACAACAACAAAATGCTACAGGAGCCTCAACAGTTAGCAATCAATCCTTTTGTCATTCCTGTAATTTTCCGAAGACTCTTATCGTGCTTAAAATCTTGCATCTCTCCTATCTTTAACACCCTTGATTTTAGTCTTCTACACTCTTCTTCATATCATCACATATTCATCCTTGTGAATCATAGCATTCAGATTTCTTCATGTTTTTGTCCAGTTGTGGTTTCATTTTTAGGGAGATGTGATACTCTGCTTTCAGGTCTCTTTTCCTAACATCACCTAACGTTATAGACTTTCTCAAGGTGGAATAAGACTCCTTATTGAATGAGATATATATCTATGTTATACAGCAACATGTTTTGTTTAGGTTTACATTATGTGCTTCACCATAATCCACCATATATGTCCCATTAAATAACTGATATATATTAACATAATCTAGTGATTTGTCTTGCAGCCAGAGCTACTGTCAGAGCTGCTGTTGTAGAAAATAAATCGATACCTTTTTAACTAATCAGTACTGAGAATTTAACAGCACTGTTGCTTTCGGCTGCTCCCTGTTCGGGGTCGCCACAGCGGACCAACTGGTCCGCACAACAACTTGGCAAATGTTTTACGCATGCCCTTCCTGACGCAATCCTCCCATTTTTCCGGACTTGGGACCAGCACTGCATTACATTTACATTTCTGGCAATTAGCAGACACCCTTATCCAGAGCGACTTACATTTTCATCTCATTTTTATACAACTGAGCATTTTTGGGGTTAAGGGCCTTGCTCAGGGGCCCAGTAGTTGCAGCTTGGTGGACCTGGGATTCGATCACACAACCTTCCGATCAGTAGTCCAATGCCCCAATTAACCACTAAGCTACCACATCCCCAGCATTCAGTGGCTGGGAATCGAACCCGGGCCTTCCGCATGATAGGCGAGAAACCTACCACTGAGCCACCAATTTAACAGCACTGTAAAGCATATAAATAGTAATAAAAAGGTTTAGCTTTGGCTCTTATACCAACTCCATCTTTTCCTCCACATCCTTTACAACTTGACACTGTGGAAGTTTGTATCAGGAAGCCCTTTAGACCAGACAACAAAGGACGACACGGACACACACTGCTGAGGTGATTTGTGTTCACCAGAGAAAAGAAGAGGGAGGACGGAATTAAGAGTTAGTGTTAACTAGAACAGCCTGACCATCTGCACCAAACCTCAGCTCTTCAATTCCTGATTTATCACATCTCCTGTTCCTCCTCCTCCTCTTCCTCACCCGTTTGCCCTTTAGGTACTGGTGATGTAAGGTTTTTGACCTCAGTCACTGATGTGTACAAAAAACAGGTGCAGCCAGAAGCAGTTTTGCCAAAAGCTTTGCTATAGTTATGCTTAAAGCAATGTTACACCTGTTGTTTCTCTTTCACCATCTTCCTTCTTCAGACAAAACTGTGCAAGTGCTTCTGGTTTCACAGCAGTGTGGGTTGCTGTCTCACTCCAGAAGAGGAAGCTGCTTGTAGAATAAGATCGTGAAGCAGATATACCCGAAACACAACTTTTATATGAAAACAAATCATGAATCCAGCTTACTGCAAAAATAATAGCAACAAATATAGTAAAGATTAAAAGCACAGTTATGATGAGTAACAAAACACTAGTGCACGCTGTTATAAGAAAATAATCAGCCATGTGGCTGGTTGAGACGTGGAACAAATTTTTACCACACTGATTTTCCAATAACAGCACATCCCAAAATGTTTTATTGCTCTTATATCAATTTGCCAAGTTTCTAGTTATGTCACACTGCATGTTAAAACTGATTACAGTTACATTTATATGTTATAAGTTATGAGCTGTATGAATGTTACAAAACAATGGCAATGAAGGAATTTTTTTAATCCATTTGTATGCGTGGACCGTCTGTCAAGTCGGTAAGTCTTGTAAGAACAAGAGCATTAATATATATGTGTGAGAGTTTTTATAGAAAGCCCAATCAGAATCATTCAACATTCAGAGCATTCAGAAGCACTGTGTTATTAATGTCCACACATCACTGAATAAATTGACACTTTAGAAAACACTACTAAATGTACAAAGCAATGCTACCAATTTCCGAAGAAACCGAATTAAATAATAATAATAATAATAATGATTCATGCTTACAGTCATTATAGAGTGTTAGTGGTAATTTTTTTTTTTTTTTATATCCAGCTCCCACCATAAATTAACTTTGCAATGTGTTAGATTCAGACCTTGTTTTAAGCCTTCAAGAAAGCAGAGTGCTGCCCCCTGCTAAAGCCATTACACAGAGCAATAAAAAGTGGCCTTTGAGAGTCGAGAGACGTGTTCGGATTCAAAACATGTTAAAGCAAATGGCCCTTCACATCCAGTCAGCTTTTAGTTCAGTGCAGATTTACAGCGCAGGGCCTGTGCTGCTCACAAAGACAGCCGACCTGAGTGTGTGTGTGTGTGTGTGTGTGTGTGTGTGTGTGTGTGTGTGTGTGTGTGTGTGTGTGTGTGTGTGTGTTACAGTGTTGCAAGGACACAATAGCAGTGTTTTTCACACACATTGAGGAGAGAAGGGCGTTAGAGTGCAAACAATAAGCACAGCCAACAGGTGTGCAGCTGGGACTAGCTGTAGAGAATAAAGCATTGTTCACTTATCAGTTGTACTTAAAAGCTTAAAATACACAGCTGACACCAAATTAAAATAAAATAAATAAACAAATAAACACAAATTCGCATTCTTTAATAAAGTGACAAATGGATGGATATGAATTAGTAAAAAACCAAACACAGAACTGCATAAAATTCATTCATTGTCTACCGCTTATCCGAACTATTCTCAGGTCACGGGGAGCCTGTGCCTCAGGCGTCATTGGGCATCAAGGCAGGATACACCCTGGACGGAGTGCCAACCCATCACAGGGCACACACACACACACACTTTCATTCACTCACAACGGACAATTTAGAGATGCCAATCAACCTACAATGCATGTCTTTGGACCAGGAGAGGAATCCAGAGTACCCGGAGGAAACCCCTGAGGCACGGGGAGAACATCCAAACTCCACACACACATGGCAGAGGCAGGAATTGAACCCCCAACCCTGGAGGTGTGAGGCAAACATGCTAACCACCAAGCCACCGACTGCACAAAATTAATACTGCATATTAATATAGTTAGCAAATTAATGCGATTCCGATCGGTCTGAAGGTTTTACTTGCAAGGTTTATCCAACTAAACAAATTTAAAATCTTGTGCAGGGGCACAGTGGTTTAGTGGTTTCCTCCTGTTAACCCGATTTCCTCCCCAGTTTAAAGACATACCTCTATATGATCTGTGTGAATGAGTGTATGCTTGTGCCCTGTGATAGGTTGCCACCCCGTCCAGGGTGTCCCCTGCTTTGTGCCCTGAGTCCCCTGAGAATAATCTACAGGTTCCCTGCAACACTGTGTCAGATAAACTGATGGATGGATGTTTATGTGACAGATTTTGTGTGAGATATTTATGTAGCATTTTTTTGGACAGAATCTCCAGTGTCACATCTTTGTCAATGGTAAAGGAACAAACTTGTTTTGTGGACATTTTGCAATCAATTTAGAAAAAAATGTCAAAGTTCTGTGGAATAAAAAACAGTTGCATTTTAGATCTGGCTTCTGGTATTGCGTATTGCGGTATTGGTTTTGCATGATGGCCCAAGTAGTATATAGTATATAGTCACACAATTAACATTTTAAATGTCATCAATGGATTTTTTTTTTTTTCATCAAAAAACATTGAGCAATCACAGGTTTAATATAAGACGCTCGTTTTAATATGTTATTGTTTCTATAGTAACTGACACAGGGACTTGCATGCCAGACGCTCCATGTATACAGATTAAAAAACGTGTATTTGCTGATATGCTGAGGAAAATGTTTGTTCAGCATTTTTGGAAGGAGTCTCCAGTGTTAGCACTGTGTAACAGTCAGAAGTAATAATGTAATGTTTTCATCCATTAGAAAGTTTCTCAACATTCAATGGGTAATATCTGTAAACAGATAAAAAGCATGATAAGTCATTCTTTAATAAATAGAGTTGACAGGAAATAAATTGAATTTGCATTGATAGAAGGAACTCCAAACTCTTCATGTCATTGATAAACGGCAAAGCCAAAGTGTCTTATTCCTTACTATAACCACTGTAGCACAAGACCTTCCAAGTGTGGACCTTCCAAACAATGTAATACTGTATGTCCTGTAATATCTCATTGTGTTAGAATTGAAATATGACGAGGAAGATCTGATTGTACAAAAAACAAGATATATTCTCTGCATTATACTCGGAAGTCTATGGTTAGTTTTGCAGTCGAGGATGTGTTTGCATTTTTAGAAATACAGGATGTGTCAAACAGATGCATTGGTTAAGCTGTGTGTTTGTTTGTTTGTGTGTGTGTGTGTGTGTGTGTGTGTGTGTGTGTGTGAGTGTGTGTAAATGTCTCAGAACGTGTATTTCTTAACACCATTTCGGAAATGTTAAAGGAAGTGAGAAACACAACAATTATGGCGCTTCCTTTTTTTAAGCATCCAAACCCCAAGACACCCAGGCACCTCAGTTAGCTTCATGTTTCACATACACAATCACATGAGGGTGAGAAAAAATAGTCCAAATAAGTATGAAATAACTTTTGCGTCATTATTATTAATCAACAGAATGAGCTATATTCAACACTAATACTGCTGACTTCAGTTCTCAGAGAACTGCAATAAAGTTAACATACTTTAAAAAAACACAACAACAACAAAAAACAACAATAATTAAAAAGAAACTATCAAGCCGGTATCTGCACCATCACAGTAGCAGTACACAGTACAATTCATATTATATGTACACTTTTTTTGCTACATAGTGACATTTACATTTTGTTTCTACTGGTCTACACAGTATCCTAATTAATTCTATTGATTTATGAACATAAATATGTAGCAGCAGTGAAAACATGGATGAAACCACAACTCATGGAGTAATGGCACCTTGCAGTGCAGAGTCGACCTTAAATACAACGTAAATCCTGAGTCTCTCACTGAGGCCAGACGTATCTCTTTGTGCTTGAAGAACAGCCTGAGGAGCAAAATGTCCTCAAGTTTATCCGAAGATGCGCTCGTCAATAGCGCTGTGCTGCCTTTGACCCTTCAGTAGTCTTTGAGTTTTCTTTTGAATTATAAAGAAAGTCTTTGACACAAACTTGTACAAGATAGGATTAATGTCTGATAGGCATTCCTCAAGGGTGCATGATTGGACCGCTTTTACTTGCCAGAAATGATGATTGTTGACCCAGTTGTGTAGTGAAATGGCTCATGAACATCACGGACGCGACAGCTAAGAGACCAGATGTTTGATTTTCCCATGGCAAGACACAAGCAGACGCAGGCTTATAATATTTTATCCGGTAGTCTGGACACTCAGACGTGCTGTGTACACAGCTAGTCAAAATACCCCAAAAGGTCTACAGAGCTGTTGTATGGTATATATACAGTGAATAAACAATTTTAAGGCAAATATAAATCCCAGACTGTGAGATAATGCTAAGCAAACACGAGAATCCAAGTGGAAGCAGAAGTCATTGCAGATTCAGCGTTCCCTAACAGAGCCCTACACAGCTCCTATAGAGGCCCTTCACATATCAGCCCGAGCAAGAACACTACTTCGTCTGTCCTCTCCCTGCACAATGAGGCTGATTTTGAATCAGTTTAGCCTGGCCAGAGACAAGAAGCGTGTGTTTTGGGGAAAGAATGTGAAAAGCGATGGATCAGTGTGACTGCCGAACACCTGAGGTTTTAGTGCATGCTATAAACATAACTGTATGAGTATAAACTGTATGAGTCATCACAGAGTCTCTTCCTGCCTACTGAACACTTTCATCTCTTCCTTTAGGCTTTTTTCTCTTGGAAACCTAAAATAATATACAATACACAGGCACTCTGAGCTAGACCACAGCTGCAGGCTGTATTACACTCGTTATATCCATAATTCATTATCAGTGCTTTACTGTGAACATCTACCCACATGAAATGTGCTTATATTAAAGTATTTGTGCTGTGTTTAGCGATTCTGGTGCTGATTTGTTGCTTGGTGCAGTATTTTCAGTTTATGTTAGAGTAGTAGTAGGTTTGTTTAGTTAGCGATCTATGAGCTGACGAGCATGATATCGCTGATAGCGTTAAATGTAAATGTAACAGCTCTGTACAGAGAGAGCTAGACAGTCCAAAGTACTAAATCGCTGCTGAATTGAGGTAAAGCAACAACTCCAGTGTCACTGTGGGTAATGTATGAAACCACTTTAATCAGTCAAAGTAGTCTGATTAAAGAATCAATTCGCAATATGAACTCAGTGCTCAGACACTCAGATTTTCCTTTAAAGATGCACATTGTCATTTATTTTGAAGTATCTCTGGAATAATCCTATTGTTTTAACAAAAGATTTTTTATCAAAAAGGCAACTCGAATCATTTAAGGGATAATGGTTGGTTAGGAGAAAAGCTTGTCAGTGTTTAACTGAAATGAAATCACAGTCAGTAGAAACTGTAAATATTACAAACATTTAAGAATCAAATGACCCCTAATTCCCTGCTTCATATGTAATCATCAGCCAACTGAGGTAGAGGTCGAATTTTCTTTAAATTATTTTTTATGATTTTTCCAAATTAAACATCCATCCCTTGATCCCAGGATTTTGAAGTTTGTTGGAAATCAGTATAATCCAGCCTTAGGAATGTTAACATCTGAAAACATGTTATGCAGCAAATCTTTGCTCATTGTTTTCTGTCATCTGCTGTTTTTCGAGTGTTGGCTCTTCGTATAGATATTACATAAGTGTACTGCTAGGCATCCGATGGAGAGCGAGTGTGTGTCTGAGCAGGCGGTGGTGCTGATGACCCCGTCAGAACAGCACAGAGAACAAACAGAAATCTCTGCTGATCTGACTCACATATTTGCTGCATTTTCATCTATTTGTTCTTGACTGGGGTAGAAACGGATTAACAGATTAACTGTGTGTGTGTGTGTGTGTGTGTGGTGGAAGGGATGCATGTATGTATGCGTGTTTTGGTTTGAGTGCTCATCTAAACTATTGGATGAGTGAAATTATTATTTTTTTCTGTGTGATTGAGTAGCTGGGTAAAGGACATTGCCTCAAGTGGCACTGCAGTAAAACAGAATGAGATTACCGTTTAACTGCAAAGCCATGTGCTCCTGTCTCAGCTAAACAGCTGCACTTTAAAGACGTAGTTTAGCCCTGTGACTATGTATAATAACTTTCTCTTAAACAGGTATGTTTGAGAGAAGTCTATAAAGGAAGTTTAGCAGATCTGTCATTTCTTTTTATATAATTTTTCACTTTCCATGCTTTTAAATTTATTTAAGAAATTGAAATGAACTAAATGTCACAGGATTTTAAAATATCAAACTATCGCACATACTATTTGGGAAAACGGTTTTCAGTTTAATTAGAGAGGCCACAGACAATAGAACCATATGTCCCTGAAAAACCCTGTGTCCTCTCTGTCAGGACACACACCTGGAGAAAAGTCAGCTGCGCATGACCACAGTGACCTGACAGCTTTTAGAAATGCCTGAACTAATCTCTTCAGATTGCCCTCACCCAAAATACTCTTCCTTCCTCCCTAAAGCATGTCCTGTCAAACACACACACACAAACATACACACACACACATACAGATTTTCGCTGACCATCAGCCTTTGTCTGTTAGGTACTGCAGGAGAGAACAGACATGTGACACAGAAAGGCATGGAACAAGCATACTGGCCAAGCGGTATGGATTAGCCCTGCAAGCAGGATAGCCTGGCAATAAGAACAAGTGCTGTGTATCTATGTGTGTGTGGGTAATCTGTTAATCTCATTAATGCCACAGCAGCCTAAGTCTGGTCTCATAAAACAAAAGGAAGGACAACACAGCACCAAACTTCTAATGGATGTCCACACACATAAAATCACACATAGTGCTTTCACCTGGATTTTCGTACAAAGAAAATTCACATTAAACAGCTGATGAATGTACACAGCTCTTTCCTGTTGAACTAATTATATGGCTAACCTCTACCAATTTAGTTTTGGTTAAGCTCTGACTTTGAAGGGAAAAGTGTTCTCTTTTGGTCTATTGATAAATGTTCCCAGAAAACATTGTGGTCTGCAAACATTTTGCCATGGGATAGACGGACTACCTAATGTTTCTTCCAGTGAAGATGGACAGTATCCCAACACTCCGATTGACTACCCATTGGTCAAGTATTTTCAGTTCATGTGCCTTTCGTTATGTGGATAGTTTTAGGCTGAGGTTTAAGCTTAAGAAAGGCTCAGGTGGCAGAGTGGTGTCCTGTGTCAAAGGTAAGCATCCTGATGTCTTTAACATCACACAATTTCATCTCTAATCCAGAGCTTGCTGTGAAAAAAAAAAAAACTGCAGCATCTCAAAACTGTATTAGGATCCATTGCTGGCAAAAGCTGCTTCCAGTCTATTGACCTAATGCCAAACTTCAACTCCAAGACACCTCACGTTTGTTGGAAAATGAAACTGAACTACCGTCCAGTTTTAACATCTATGAGGTCAATATCAGAGTTGAAACAAGGTCAAGTGCCCAACACACTGTGACTCAATGGTGATGAACTGATTTAGAGTCACCCTACAGATCTTTACACCACAGAGGTATTAAGAGACACTGATTCTTCAGAACAGGACTTGGAGAAAACACAAAGGTTTCTACTGGGGATGCAGTGAAGGAACAAGTTCTCTCTCTCCACTCACCGATCCAGCAATCGTCCATAATCCTGCAGTCCACATCCCCCTTCGCTTTTTAGTTCCGCAAATACCTGAGTGAAGTAATGTGGGTCCGCATTGATGCGCAGCATCTTGGCACTCGTGGCATTGATGATGGCTAGGCATCTGTCCCAAAATGCCTCTTTAGCGGCCTCAACCAAAAAGGGCTTGAGTGGGTAGGAGATCTCATTGCCCATGTATGAGTAGGACAGGTAGAGGCAGGTGAGAAGGACAGCTTGGAGTTCGTGTTCTGAAGACACAACCTCTCCGTCCACCACATCTCTGCACAGCATATAAATAAACACTACGTTCGCTGGAGTCACAAAGGCTTGGTCCTGCCAGCCCTGGAGTAGCAGTGAGCGATCTACAGCACGTAGCCACAGAACTGGATCAGTAGGCGAAAGGAGCTTGAGCCTATAACATCGTCCGCATAGAAATTCGCCCAAACACCGCAGGAGCTCGCTCGTAGACGCTTGGACAATCACACGTTTCGGAGAAGAGCTTCCATGAGAAACCTTTTTGACTGAGGAAAGCTGCTGTGGCTTAACATAGCCCAGGTTCAACCCCATTCCCAAGCCCAGACCTGCTGGACCTTCATAGCTGGAAAGGTTTGCACATGAAAGAGACTTTTTTACATTCTCTCTGTTCAGGTGTAAGACAGGGTCTTTCTGGTAGATGTGGTTGTTGTTGTGAAGTGGTGCTCCAACAGCTCCTTGGCTGGTGGGAAACCCTTTCTTGGAAGAACCTCGTTTCTTAGTCGAGGCTACCAGACGTTTCCATGTGAGAGCGGGCAGAAAGATAGATTGTCCTCGTGATTTGAGTCCGTGCTCCTTCTGTGTGGTCAATGAGCGGCTGCTCAAGCTTGGGTACCGGCTGAGGGAGTTAGGCCGATCGTCATAGTAATCAGATTTTTGGGGACCCGGAGAGAGGGACAAAGCAGTGCCCATGATGATAAAACTGATGAGTGTTAAACACTAAACTCAGTGTTGGGGTCACACAGGATGAATTTTGTTGTTAAGCTGTTTTTCCTTCAGTGGTTAAAATCCATGATGCCCAGACAGGGGAGGTAAGAGGCATGGGCGGACCTTGAGAGACATACACAAATTTAAATCAGTCAAATAATACAAGATACAAGGAGAAAGTAGGTTCCCTTTTGATACTTTATAAACCAAAGAAATTAATTTAAAGGTTTTCATATCCGAATGAAGAGAAAAGACGTAATAATAAATGCATTGTTTCAAGCATGTGTATTTACAAGCCTAGGAGTATAAACCTGTAGGTGTACATGTGGAATTTATCGAAAATATGTGTGTAAACCTATAGTTTTTAACACAGTCACAATCCACACTGTAGCAAACATAGATTTTCAGGACGGCAAGAGCCACTTTAGGACCCACTTATGCAGAGATGGCATCATAAACCACCTGAAACTAACTAAATGCATATGATAACATTTATGCTTTTAGAATAAAACATGCTGTTAATAAAAACAAAACAAAAAAAAATAACAAATCTAATCATTTCTACACTATTTATTTATGGGAAAGAAACGTTTAGATGCGTGTTAAACTGATGTGGACCTGAATATGATGCTCACTCACCCTGATTGGGGTGCCAACTCCAGTGCGTATGTACAGGTCACTCCGACATACACATGCTCCTGATAAACTATGTCAATCATAAGCAACCCAGTAAAAATAATCACTTCACTGAACGTGAACCAAAACGTCTCAGTTGCTCCACTTTTTAAGTTCTAGGCTATATAAAATCCAGATGCACGGCCACGGATTTCATTTCCACAGTCGGGAATGAAGATTTCAGAAGAAAAGCACATGAAGCGTTTGTCGATTTTTTTCTCTTAAAAATATAAACAAAAGCGCAAGAGAAGTCCATGTTCCGAGGACGCGAACTTGGTTCTGCGCTCCTTTATCCTTTCGTGCAGAAACCAGACTGAACTGCGCGCATGTGAATACGCGCGCTCCCGGTGCTGAAACGCATCCAAGCGCGCCACCGACAGGCCGATAATGGTACAAAGTTTATAATACGTTAATGATAATACCACCAGTACTACTACTGCTGCTACCCACTACTACTACTACTACTACTACTACTACTACTACCCCCCACTACTACTGCTGCTACCCACTACTACTACTTTTTCTAGTAGTTTATGTCCAAAATCCAAAGCTTGGGCATTACTATTGCCTCCTATTTGAGTTATAGCTGGTCACATTTATAGCTTGTCTTTACTAATGTATGCCAAATCTATCGAAATAAATCTAACGAACATAAAATATGTTGTAGAATGGCCAAAACTCAGAAATTGTGCATCACTGCTGCCATCTAGCGGGCAAGTTTAGTGAGATTCAGATGAACAAAATATTAATAGCTGCAGTGATGTACAAGTGGCATGTTTTGATCAAGTGACTATAAACCAGAGAAACGGTTTTCTGATGATTCTCTGTTGCAGTACATAACCCAATATTGTTAAACACTGTCATAATGTAAATCCATTTTTTCCCCCCCATTATCTGTACTGCTTATCCGATCTATTCTCTGGTCATGGGTAGCCTGTGCCTATCTCAGGCATCAAGGCAGGATACACCCTGGACAGAGTGCCAACCCATCGCAGGGAACACACACACTCTCATTCACTCACGCAATCATACACTACAGACAATTTAGAGATGTTTTATCAACCTACAATGCATGTCTTTGGACCGGGGGAGGAAACTGGAGTACCCAGAGGAACCCCCCAAGGCACGGGGAGAACATGCAAACTCCACACACACATGGTGGAGGCGGAACCCCCAAACCTGGAGGTGTGAGGCAAACATGCTAACCACCAAGCCACCATACCCCATAATGTAAATCTATAATAAATCACACGTTACATTTTCAAGCCGTCTAAATGTTTATTAGTTCTTAAATATTTCTTAATGACTATTAATGGTTAAGCAACATAACATTAAATCCAGTTTTAGCTAACATAAAATGCAGACTCCTCAATCAGTAAATATTCATAGCATTAATACATACAGATCAATGACAAATTAAATGAGGTTAATTATGTAAAGCTGTCAATTATAAATGAGAGTGAAGGAATATATTACATAAATAACAACTTAAATTATAATAGAAATCAGTATGAAATCAGAAAATCTTGGAGCAGAAATACATGTTGTCTGAAATGTGGTTTGGAAACAACTTCAATGCCAGTGGATCTCGGGCAATTCTAATATATATATTTTTCACAGATGAATTGTTTCAGCTTACGACAAGAAGCATCGAACCATTTATTTGTGAAACCCTCTTCATGACCCAGAGCAGCACAGTTCTCTCCAGCAGGGTCCTCCTCTTTCCAGTTATCAGGCTCACTTATTCCCTGTGGAGATCTATACCAGAACCTTCACAGAATAAAAAAAAAAGTATAAGTTTGTGCATTGCTGGAACGTTTAAAGAGTGTGTAAATGTTCACGGTTCTTACGTTACACCTCTCTTGTTTAAGGGCTGGTTGTTCACCCACATCCACTGTCCCTCAGTCTGCAAGTCATTCAAACCAATCCAGTGTGTTTCTCCAATTTGTGAAGCTACAAACTCCTAATGTAGAAATAATTACATTAAATAATTAAATCATTAGATTTTATTTTATAAACTGGAAAAAGAAGCTCTACACTCACCTGTTCAGGTTGGTTGGTTATAATCACCAGGTGGCCTCCTTTCTCCACACAGAGATCTCGACCCTGTGTCCAGTTCAGTTTATCAGTAGAGAAGTAGTAACACTTTAAACCAAGAGACTTCCATCCTTCCTCACAAAGCGCACAGGTTTGTTTTGCTTTTTCCAAGAACAGTTTCAAAAAAAAGATCAATTATGAAATGAGACTATATAATGTACACACACAAAAAAACATTAACCAAAAAAAACACATACTTGTTTCTCCAAGAGATTTTACAGTTATGTGTAACAGCCTGTTTCTACTTAAAGCATACTGTCAGGAGTTACTTGGACAGTTCCCTACCAGACCACCAGAGGGAGTGATGGCAGGTGTTTCACCATAGCCTTCTTTTTGTTATTATTAATATCAATAATACTACTAATAATAACTAGTGTTCCATTTATATAGCACCTTCCTAGCATGCAAGATCTCACACATGCATTGAGACTTAAAACCCCTCTCTCTCCCTCTCTCTCTCTCTCTCTCAAGCCTTACCATTGCATGCAGAGAGACTTTCATGAACTTGCTGATATTTCGCCTTCAGCATTTTATTCAGTTGTTTTGTCTCTAAAACAAAAGAAAAATATTTTGATGCAAAAGATTTTTTTGAGGATTGGAGTAAACAAAAGAGATAAAAAGTCAAAACTTACCACTGCATGCAGAGACAAACTTATGATTCTTCACCTTCAGTTCTTCATACAATTGTTCTGTCTCTAAAACAGAAGTGCGGCTGAGGCAAAATGGCTTTTTGAAGGATTTGCATTATATGTATATACATACACACAGTAGTGTGAAAAAGTGTTGTCCCCCTTCCTGATTTCTTATTTTTTTGCATGTTTGTCACACTTTAATGTTTCAGATAATCAAACATTTAAATATTAGTCAAAGATAACACAAGTAAACACATCATGCAGTTTTTAAATGAAGGTTTTTATTATTAAGGGAAAACAAAATCCAAAACTACATGGCCCTGTGTGAAAAAGTGTTTGCCCCCTAAGCCTAATAACTGGTTGGTCCACCCTTAGCAGCAACAACTGCAATCAAGCGTTTTCCATAACTTGCAATGAGTCTGTTACAGCGCTGTGGAGGAATTTTGGCCCCCTCATCTTTGCAGAATTGTTGTAATTCAGCCACATTGGAAGGTTTTCGAGCATGAACCACCTTTTTAAGGTCATGCCACAGCATCTCAATCAGATTGAGGTCAGGACTTTGACTAGGCCACTCCAAAGTCTTCATTTTGTTTTTCTTCAGCCATTCAGAGGTGGACTTGCTGGTGTGTTTTGGATCATTGTCCTGCTGCAGAACCCAAATTTGCTTCAGCTTGAGGTCACAAACAGATGGCCGGAAATTCTCCTTCAGGATTTTTTGGTATACAGCAGAATTCATCGTTCCATTTATCACAGAGTCTTCCAGGTCCTGAAGCAGCAAAACAGCCCCAGACCATCACACTACCACCACCATATTTTACTGTTGGTATGATGATCTTTTTCTGAAATGCGGTGTTACTTTTACGCCAGACATAATGGGACACAGACCTTCCAAAAAGTTCAGTTTTTGTCTCGTCAGTCCACAGAGTATTTTCCCAAAAGTCTTGGGGATCATCAAGATGTTTTCTGGCAAAACTGAGACAAGCGTTTATGTTCTTTTTGCTCAGCAGCGGTTTTCGTCTTGGAACTCTGCCATGCAAACCATTTTTGCCCAGTCTCTTTCTTATGGTGGAGTCATGAACACTCACCTTAACTGAGGTAAGTGAGGCCTGCAGTTCTTTGGATGTTGTTGTGGGGTCTTTTATGACCTCCTGGATGAGTTGTCGCTGCGCTCTCAGGGTAATTTTGGTCGGCCGGCCGCTCCTGGGAAGGTTCTCCACTGTTCCATGTTTTCACCATTTGTAGATAATGGCTCTCACTGTGGTTCACGGCAGTCCCAAAGCTTTAGAAATGGCTTTATAACCTTTTCCAGACTGATGGATCTCAATTACTTTTTTTTTTTTTTTTTTTTTTTTTTTAATTCTTTGGATCTCAGCATGATGTCTAGCTTTTGAGGATCTTTTGGTCCTATTTAAGTGAGTTCTTGATTGCGAACAGGTGTGGCAGTAATCAGGCCTGGGTGTGGCTAGAGAAATTGAACTCAGGTGTGATAAACCACAGTTAAGTTATGTTTTAACAGGGGGGCAAACACTTTTTCACACAGGGCCATGTAGTTTTGGATTTTGTTTTCCCTTAATAATAAAAACCTTCATTTAAAAACTGCATGATGTGATCTTTTTTTTGAAACTGTTCTTGGAAAAAGCAAAACAAACCTGTGCACTTTGTGAGGAAGGATGGAAGTCTCTTGGTTTAAAGTGTTACTACTTCTCCACTGATAAACTGAACTGGACACAGGGTCGAGATCTCTGTGTGGAGAAAGGAGGCCACCTGGTGATTATAACCAACCAACCTGAACAGGTGAGTGTAGAGCTTCTCTTTCCAGTTTATAAAATAAAATCTAATGATTTAATTATTTAATATAATTGTTTTCTACTTTAGGAGTTTGTAGCTTCACAAATTGGAGAAACACACTGGATTGGTTTGAATGACTTGGAGACTGAGGGACAGTGGATGTGGGTGAACAACCAGCCCTTAAACGAGAGAGGTGTAACGTAAGAACTGTG
Source organism: Hemibagrus guttatus (assembly GCA_033459395.1). Lineage (NCBI taxonomy): Eukaryota > Metazoa > Chordata > Actinopteri > Siluriformes > Bagridae > Hemibagrus > Hemibagrus guttatus. The sequence goes on from JAUCMX010000028.1 coordinate 75,095, forward strand.
AACATTTACACACTCTTTAAACGTTCCAGCAATGCACAAACTTATACTTTTTTTATTCTGTGAAGGTTCTGGTATAGATCTCCACAGGGAATAAGTGAGCCTGATAACTGGAAAGAGGAGGACCCTGCTGGAGAGAACTGTGTTGCTCTGGGTCATGAAGAGGGTTTCACAAATAAATGGTTCGATGCTTCTTGTCGTAAGCTGAAACAATTCATCTGTGAAAAATATATATATTAGAATTGCCCGAGATCCACTGGCATTGAAGTTGTTTCCAAACCACATTTCAGACAACATGTATTTCTGCTCCAAGATTTTCTGATTTCATACTGATTTCTATTATAATTTAAGTTGTTATTTATGTAATATATTCCTTCACTCTCATTTATAATTGACAGCTTTACATAATTAACCTCATTTAATTTGTCATTGATCTGTATGTATTAATGCTATGAATATTTACTGATTGAGGAGTGTGCATTTTATGTTAGCTAAAACTGGATTTAATGTTATGTTGCTTAACCATTAATAGTCATTAAGAAATATTTAAGAACTAATAAACATTTAGACGGCTTGAAAATATAACGTGTGATTTATTATAGATTTACATTATGGGGTATGGTGGCTTGGTGGTTAGCATGTTTGCCTCACACCTCCAGGTTTGGGGGTTCCGCCTCCACCATGTGTGTGTGGAGTTTGCATGTTCTCCCCGTGCCTTGGGGGGTTCCTCTGGGTACTCCAGTTTCCTCCCCCGGTCCAAAGACATGCATTGTAGGTTGATAAAACATCTCTAAATTGTCTGTAGTGTATGATTGCGTGAGTGAATGAGAGTGTGTGTGTGTTCCCTGCGATGGGTTGGCACTCTGTCCAGGGTGTATCCTGCCTTGATGCCTGAGATAGGCACAGGCTACCCATGACCAGAGAATAGATTGGATAAGTGGTAGACAATGAATGAATGTTCAGGTTAAAGAGTCATGTCTTAGTACCAAGAGATGCCAATTAACCTACAATGCGTGTCACACACACACACACACACACACACACACACACACACACACACACACACACACACACACACGGTGGAGACGGGAATCGAACCCGCAACCCTGGAGGTGTGAAGCAAACGTGCTAGCCACCAAGCCACCGTGCCCCCCTAACCTGACCATCACTGCAGCTATTAATATTTTGTTCATTTGAATCTCACTAAACTTGCCGCTAGATGGCAGCAGTGATGCACAATTTCTGAGTTTTGGCCATTCTGCAACATATTTTATGTTCGTTAGATTTATTTCGATAGATTTGGCATACATTAGTAAAGACAAGCTATAAATGTGACCAGTTATAACTCAAATAGGAGGCAATAGTAATGCCCAAGCTTTGGATTTTGGACATAAACTACTAGTAGTAGTAGTAGTAGTGGTAGCAGCAGTAGTAGTAGTGCAAAACATGCAAAAAAATAAGAAATCAGGAAGGTGGCCAACACTTTTTCACACCACTGTATATATATAGTGTACAGAGATGATACGCTGAAGACCAACAGCAAGTTGCTAAAGTAAACAGGAAACCTCTTACCAGTGGCTTTGTATTTTAGCACCATCAGTTTGGCTGTAGCATTGTCATGTCTCTCACTTAATATCTCAGCAGAAGCGACTTTACTGTGATCTGTTGAACAGGAACACCAGGGTTAAAGTTACATAGATGAATGAAAACTTTTCTAGGGGCCAAGCACAGAAGTTACATAAACACTCTTGTAATGTATTGTATATTTCTAGTCTAAATGGGTGGTAAAAGGAATCCTTCACACTTAACCATCAAACTATTTTATTTATTGTAATTTGTTGAATGAGAACAACAAAGTTTAAGATACTTAGCAATACTCACACAAGATTCCTACAGCACAGAGTGACACTAAAGCTCCAAGCAGTAGAAGACCAAGAGCAGATATGACGACCTTGCAACCAGATGAAGCTAAATATTCAACATAAAATTTGTTATTCATTTATTAAACATATTTTAGCTAATAAGCTATATAAATATAAGTGAGAAACTCAATATAAAGATCAAGAAAACCAATACCTGTGCATTTTTTGGTCTTTGGATGCAGCTGCTGCGAGTTCACATAGTCATCATCCACTGCTTGTGGTCCTAACAGTTTAAAAGTCTTTGCATTCAAGATGCCTGATCACATTTATTTTAAATATCAAAATATATATTTTAAGATATAGCAGTTTCAGATGTCTACCTGTTGGATAATTACCCCTTTTCCAATTTCTTAACCTGTGCTGCACATTACAGTCCTTGTAAAGTCATTACAGTTGTGTATATACACTTGTATGTTTTACAATATACCAACACTTTTTTTCTGGAAACCTTTTGTGTGTCTGTCATTCCTGATCCCATTCTATAGGTATCATTCCTTGAATCCTGATTTGGTTACAAATGTACGGCCTACCCTTATAATGGGTGTAGGGTAATTAAGAAAGAAAGACAATATTAAAAAGCTCTGGTTGTTGGAGAACTGATGACTGTCCTTCTGGCAGGTTCTCCTACATTTACACAGGAAATCTGGAGATAATCATATAATGCTAAAAGAAAGAAGTAGCAGTGCATTTTCTGTCCTCTGTATTCACATAAACATCGTCCTCTGTGTCTGATTATGAGCATTTAATTGTGGTCTCTGCCTGTTGGAGAATGACATTTGTAACTACTATCTATTTTGCCATTTGTGTGGATTTAATAGATTTTTTCTTAATCTCAATAGTGCTTCTAAGTAGCAGTACATAATCATCAAACACATACCTGTGCATTTTTTCAGCTTTTGGTTGTAGTCTTCCGTATTCACATAAACATCATCCTCTGTTTTTGATAATGAGCAGTGAAAACCATGTCATCTACAGCACTTGTTCATGTAAACAATATCAAATTTAAACTATTAAAAATGTATTTCAATATGTTAAAAAGTTTAAACATTTCAGATATCTACCTGTTGGAGAATGATAGTTTTCACTAGTGTCCATTCGGTCCAGTTTAAAACTCATATCTTCATAGACGGCGGTCACACCCTCAGTTTACACTAGCAAGCAGAAGTCATTTGTGTTTTCTTCTTCCTGAACTTGCTGATGCTCCACCTTCAGTTCTTCATACAGTTTCTTCTATCTCTATAGCAAAAGAGAAGAATTTCTGGGTTTTATGATGAGTAAAACAAAAAAGAGGGCAGTTACACAAAATAAGAAGCACAAAACTCAAATATTGTATTTAAGAACTATCTATTTCCTGGTGTTACTCGACAATAGAAAGACACCAACTGAACAGGGAATAAGTTTCATTTTTCAGGATCTTATTTTCACTCTACGACATTATTTCTGCGTACAAACAAAAAATGCGTTCACATAAAAAGGTTGTATTAACCTTTTTAAAAAATTCGCCTGGAATCAAGAGAATTAAACTTGTTAACCACAATGAAAAAAAGTGTCACACATTCATAGAATAACGAAATAAGCAAACTTCTTCTTCTTCTTCTTTCGGCTTTTCCCTTCAGGGGTCGCCACAGCGAATCATCTCTCTCCACCTATCCCTATCTTCTGCATCCTCAACCCTTGCACCCACTAGCTTCATATCCTCATTTATTACATCCATATACCTCCTCTTTGGCCTTCCTCTTTGCCTCCTGCCTGGCAGCCCCATGTCCAACATTCTCCTACCAATATACTCACTGTCCCTCCTCTGAACATGTCCAAACCATCTTAATCTGGCCTCCCTAACTTTGTCCCCCAAACGTCCAACATGAGCTGTGCCTCTGATGTACTCATTCCTAATCCTGTCCAATCTTGTCACTCCCAAAGAGAACCTCAACATCTTCAGCTCTGCTACCTCGAGCTCTGACTCCTGTCTCTTCCTCAGTGACACTGTCTCTAAACCATACAGCATGGCCGGTCTCACCACTGTCCTGTACACCTTCCCCTTGATTCTCGCTGATATTTTCTGATCACACAGAACTCCCGACACCTTTCTCCACCCATTCCAACCTGCCTGCACTCGCTTCTTTACCTCTTTCCCACACTCTCCATTACTCTGGACTGTTGACCCCAAGTACTTAAACTCCTGTACCTTCTTCACCTCTTCACCCTGTAACCTTACTGTTCCACTTCCCTCCCTTTCATTCACACACATGTACTCAGTCTTACTACGACTGACCTTCATTCCTCTTCTCTCCAGCGCAAACCTCCACCTCTCCAGGTTTTCCTCCACCTGCTCCCTGCTCTCACTACAGATCACAATGTCATCTGCAAACATCATTGTCCAAGGAGACTCCTGTCTGACCTCCTCTGACAACTGGTCCATCACTATAGCAAACAGGAAGGGGCTCAGAGCCGATCCCTGATGCAGTCCCACCTCCACATTGAACTCCTCTGTCTGACCTACAGCACACCTCACCACTGTCCTGCTCCTCTCATACATGTCCTGCACCACTCTGACATACTTCTCTGCTACTCCTGACTTCCTCATACAGTACCACAGCTCTTCTCTTGGCACCCTGTCATACGCTTTCTCCAAGTCTACAAACACACAGTGCAACTCCTTCTGACCATCCCTATACTTCTCCATCAAAATTCTCAGAGCAAAAATTGCATCCGTTGTGCTCTTTCTGGGCATGAAGCCATACTGCTGCTCACAAATGTCCACTACCTTCCTTAACCTAGCTTCCACTACTTATTCCCATACCTTCATTGTATGGCTCATCAACTTTATCCCTCTATAGTTACTGCAACTCTGCACGTCACCCTTATTCTTAAAGATCGGCACTAACACACTTCTTCTCCATTCCTCAGGCATCCTCTCACTCTCTAAAACCCTGTTGAACAAATTAGCTAAAAATTCCACTGCTGCTTCTCCCAGACACTTCCAGACCTCCACCGGAATGTCATCAGGACCAACTGCCTTCCCACTTTTCATCCTCTTCAAAGCCTTCCTGACTTCATCCTTTCTAATCTTATCTACTTCCTGTTCCACAGAGTTCACCCCTTCTACTCTTTTTTCCCTCTCATTTTCCTCATTCATCAGCTCCTCAAAGTACTCCTTCCATCTCCTCTGTACACTCTCCTCACTTGTGAGCACCCTTCCATCTCTATCCTTAATAACTCTAACTTGCTGCACATCCTTCCCATCTCGATCCCTCTGCCTAGCTAACCTGTACAAGTCCTTCTCTCCTTCTCTAGTGTCTAACCTAGTGTACAACTCTTCATATGCCTTCTGCTTGGCCTTAGACACCTCCCTCTTCACTCTGCACTGTAACTCCTTGTATTCCTGTCTATTCTCTTCAGTCCTGTCCATGTCCCACTTCTTCTTGGCTAACCTCTTCCTCTGGATACTATCCTGAACTTCCTCATTCCACCACCAAGTCTCCTTATCTTCTTTCCTCCTTCCAGATGACACACCCAGCACCTTTCTCCCTGTCTCCCTGATCACTTCTGCTGTAGTTTCCCAGTCATCTGGCAGCACTACCTGACCACCCAGAGCCTGCCTCAACTTCTGTCTAAATTCCTCACAACATTCCTCCTTTTTCAGCTTCCACCACTTGGTTTTCTTCTCTATCTTTGACCTCTTCGTCTTACAGACCATCAAAATCATCCTACACACCACCATCCTATGCTGTCTGGCTACACTCTCTCCCACTACCACTTTACAGTCACTAATCTCTTTCAGATTGCCTCTTCTACATAGAATGTAGTCTACCTGTGTGCTCCTACCTCCACTCTTGTAAGTCACTCTATGCTCCTCCCTCTTCTGAAAACAAGTGTTAACCACAGCCATGTCCATCCTCTTAGCAAAGTCCACTACCATCTGTCCTTCCAGGTTCCTTTCCTTAACTCCAAACTTGCCCATCACCTCCTCATCACCTGTGTTCCCCTCGCCAACATGTCCATTAAAATCCGCTCCTATCACCACTCTCTCACCCGTGGGAATACTCTCCATCACCTCATCTAATTCACTCCAGAATCTCTCTTTCTCCTCTAACTCACAACCTACCTGTGGGGCATAACCACTAACAACATTCAACATCACCCCTTCAATCTCTAACTTCAGACTCATCACCCTGTCTGACACTCTCTTCACCTCCAGAACATTCCTCACAAACTCCTCCTTCAGGACCACACCTACCCCATTTCTCTTACTATCCACACCATAATAAAACAGCTTGAATCCTGCTCCTATACTACGAGCCTTGCTACCCTTCCACCTGGTCTCCTGTACACACAGTATATCCACCTTCCTTCTCTCCATCACATCAGCCAGCTCTCTACCTTTCCCTGTCATAGTACCAACATTCAGAGTTCCTATTCTCAGTCCTACACTCTTACCTTTCCTCTTCTCTCTCTGTCTGCGCACTCTCCTCCCTCCTCTACTTCTTCGACCAACAGTAGCCCAATTTCCACCGGCGCCCTGTAGGTCAACGGCGCCGATGGCGGTCGTTGTTAACCCGGGCCTCGACCGATCCGGTATGAAATTCGTACTGACGATTCGCATGGTTAAATTTGGCAATGTTTTACGCCGGATGCCCTTCCTGACGCAACCCTCTCTATTTATCCGGGCTTGGGACCGGCACAGAAGTCACTGGACTGTGACCCCCATGGCTAGATTAACGAAATAAGCAAACTAATAGTTAAAAAGGCGATCTTTAAATATATCGTATATGGTGTGTGATATTAAAGCTTGCATTTGAAATTATATTTGTAAATGGAAAAAAACCCTCTCCTGTTGAAATGTAGTAAACTGTCACAACCTATATAAACACTAGGTGGAACCCAGTACCTAGTTCACATAGGATTCACAAGTTCACATGGGATCTGAGATGGAATGAAAATGAGCTCAGAGTTAGCTTTTTATCAGTCTAAATAAATAAATAAATGAATAAATAAACAAATAAAGAGCTGATTTCTGAACCTGTACAGGTCAGAGATGAATTTTGCTGCAACAAGGGTGTGGCTGTTCTCCCCCAATAATACCTGCATTTGGTCTGTCTCCAATATGTTAGAAAACTGTGGTATGAGCTTAGAGAGTAGCTGTTTTTACTAATGCATGTCATAGTGTTCAAAAGCTATAAAAATCCGATAAAATTATATTAATTATGCTTTGTGTTCTGGCCAAAATTCAGACGTTGTGCACAATTACTGCCATCTAGTGGCCAATAACTAAAAAAAAAAGGAACAGGCTGCAGTGATGTTCAGGTTAAAGAGTCATGTCTTAGTGCTCTTTTAACCTGACCGACACGTTATTGCCTTATTGCAGCTGATCATTCAAACCCAATACTGCACCAAATACTGTAGTGTAAGGCTGTTCTTATGAATGAGTGAACAAAACCATATGTTTTATTTTATTACCCATCCTCTGTTACCCTCCTTAACCCAATATGCCTACACTGGAACTGGAATGCTGACATAGTAAAACAAAATACACACATTATATTTTTAAGCCATCTAAATTTTTATTAATTCATAAATGTTTCTTAATATTTATTCAAAGCAACCTAAAATTACATCAAGTTTTAGCTAACATAAAATGCACACTACTCAGTTATCATAAATATCCATAGCATTAATACATACAGATGAATGAGAAATTAAAGGAGAAAGTATTGCTCTTTTAAGCTATATTGGGTGTTAATTCTAAATTAAAGAGAAGGAATGTAAAATAACAACCTGTAAATTTTCATGCCAGTCAAACGGTGTTGTCAAATGGTGACGTTTATATGAGGAAATAAGAGAAAAGACATGATCTCATACTATCTTCTAATCTAGTTCTGGTCTAGAGGTTTACACAAGTTTAGATAATACCTTTAAAAACCATTTGGCATTTGAAACTGCAGGTCTGAAATCCAAGACCTTTTAAAATGTGAAATATTACAAATAATGTAAAAGATCTGCTCTAGTCTAAAATGTGACATCCATTTAAAGGTAAAGCTGATCTTTACACAAATGCGAGTGAAAGAGATGTATTTTATTTTTCACAGATAAATTGTTTCAGCTTACGACACGAAGCATCAAACCATTTATTTGTGAAACCCTCTTCATCCCCCAGAGCAGCACAGTTCTCTCCAGCAGGGTCCTCCTCTTTCCAGTTATCATGCTCACTTATTCCCTGTGGAGATCTATACCAGAACCTTCACAGAATAAAAAAGTATAAGTTTGTGCATTGCTGGAACGTTTAAAGAGTGTGCAAGTTTTCACGGTTCTTACATTACACCTCTCTCCTTTAAGGGCTGGTTATTCACCCACATCCACTCTCCCTCAGTCTCCAAGTCATTCAAACCAATCCAGTGTGTTTCTCCAATTTGTGAAGCTACAAACTCCTAATGTGGAAAATAATTACATTAAATAATTAAATAATTAAATTATTAGATTTTATCTGAACACTGCAGAAAGAAGCTCTACACTCACCTGTTCAGGTTGGTTGGTTATAATCACCAGGTGGCCTCCTTTCTCCACACAGAGATCTCGACCCTGTGTCCAGTTCAGTTTATCAGTGGAGAAGTAATAACACTTTAAACCAAGAGACTTCCATCCTTCCTCACAAAGTGCACAGGTTTGTTTTGCTTTTTCCAAGAACAGTTTAAAAAAAAATTAAGAAATTAGATTATATAATGTGTACACACACACACACTCTCTGTCTCTCTCTCTCTCTCTCTACTTGAAACATACTGTATACACTACATTATTTTATACATGATTTTATTATTATTATTATTATTATTATTATTATTATTACTAATACTACTACTAAAGTACTATGACTTTAGTAATGTATGTTTAACAATAATAATAATAATATTATCATTCATTCATTCATTGTCTGCCACTTAGCCGAACTACACTCGGGTCACGGGGAGCCTGTGCCTCTCAGGCGTCATAGGGCATCAAGGCAGGATACACCCTGGACGGAGTGCCAACCCATCACAGGGCACACACACACTCTCATTCACTCACGCAATCACACACTATGGACAATTTAGAGATGCCAATCAGCCTACAATGCATGTTTTTGGACCGGGGGAGGAAACCGGAGCACCCGGAGGAAACCCCCGAGGCACGGGGAGAACATGCAAACGCCACACACATGGCGGAGGCGGGAATCGAACCCCCAACCCTGGAGGTGTGAGGCAAACATGCTAACCACTAAGCCACCATGCCCCTGCATTATTATAATTATTATTATTATTAATAATAATAATAATAATAATAATAATAATAATAATAATAATAATAATAATAATAATAATAATAATAATAGTGTTCCATTCATATAGCACCTTCCTAACATGCAAGATCACTCACATGCATAAAGACTTAAAACAACTACCTCTACACCCCCCATAGGTGTACTAACAGAGCCTTACCATTGCATGCAGCGAGACGTTCATGAACTTGATGATATTTCGCCTTCAGCATTTCTTTCAGTTGTTCTGTCTCTAAAACAAAACAAAAATATTTTGATGCAAAAGTTTTTTTTTATGATGGGAGTAAACATTGAACTGATTGAACTTACTACTGCATTCAGAGACAAACTCATGATGCTTCGCCTTCAGTTCTTCATACAATCTTTCTGTCTCTAAAACAAAAGAGAAGTGCTGCTGATGCAAAATTTCTTTTTGCAGGATTCGAGTAAACCAGTGGAAAATATAAGTCTTACCATTGCTGGCAGATATGAACTTCTGATGCTTCACCATTTTTATATTCAATATCATTTAATATATCATATGTGATGCGTTTGATCTTAAAGAAGTTGATGAGTATAATTCAATTCTGATTCTTTCCTAAACTGTCACACACACAATATAACACTAGGTGGCATATACTTAGCTTCTACAAATGATTCCATTTTTATATTTTAATTGTAACGATATTTATTATTGTCACGTTTCCGGTATCCAAGGCATGAAGAAAGCAGACCCAGTGCGGAGATTGACAGCAGACAGGGGTTTATTAAACTTAAATCACACGAAGACAGCAGACATGACGCCACAAAAACATGGAACATAAAAACAATATAAAGACACTACATAGAGACGACGACCAGCCCCGAACCCTGGCAAAAGGCCACTATAAATACAAAACATAATCAGGAATAACATTAGGGACAGGTGAACATCAATTAGAAAACAATGGGAATAAGGCGGGGCTAAAGAAATACACATGACATAAACAGTGACATAACACAATATAACGTAACCCCTGCTGGAAACCCCCCCTAGTGGCCCAACACAGGGCCTACCGCCCGTAACAATTATATTAGAGAGTCAAAAAGCATTTCACTACATGTACTATGTTTGGTTGTGTATGTGAAAAAATTTAATCTGAATTTGCTATAAAGTGTATAGAGACTTTTGGGATACTCTGAAGACCAACAGCAAGCTGCTGAAGCAAACAGGAAAACCTAACCAGTGAACAAGAAACAAGAAATGTCTTACCAGTGGCTTGGTATTTTAGCACCATCAGTTTGGCTGTAGCATTGTCATGTCTTTCACTTAATATCTCAGTGGAAACAACTTTACTGTGATCTGTTGAACAGGAACACCAGGGTTAAAGTTATATAGATGAAAACTTTTCTAGGGGCCAAGCACAGAAGTTACATAAACAATCTATTGTAATGTATTGTATGTTTCTAGTCTAAATGGGTGGTAAAAGGAATCCTTCTCACTTAACCATCAAACTATTTTATTTATTATAATTTGTTGAATGAGAACAACAAAGTTTAAGATACTTAGCAATACTCACACAAGATTCCTACAGCACAGAGTGACACTAAAACTCCAAGCAGTAGAAGACCAAGAGCAGATATGACGACCTTGCAACCAGATGAAGCTAAATATTCAACATAAAATTTGTTATTCATTTATTAAACATATTTTAACTAATAAGCTATATAAGAAGAAGTGAGATAGTCAGTATAAAGATCAAAGAAACCCATACCTGTGCATTTTTTGGTCTTTGGATGCAGCTGCTGCGAGTTCACATAGTCATCATCCACTGCTTGTGGTCCTAACAGTTTAAAATTTCTGATGCCTCATCACATGTATTTAAAACGTAAAATATTTATTCAAAAACATAACAGTTTCAGATGTCTACCTGTTAGATAATTACCCCCTTTCCCATTTCTTAATCCATACATCACATTACAGTCTTAACCTGAACTCTGTGATAGCAGGATATGCTGTAGTAAGACCTTTTTAAAGTTTATTATTTTAAATAAAATGAAGTCACGCCATTTTAAGTTTGGTATATATACTTTTTTTGTGGAAACCCTTTGTGGGTCTGTCATTCCTGGTCCCATATAGATATCCTTCTTTGAAACACCCGAGCTGGTAACACTTACACAGGTCAATAGTCAGTATAATGCTAAAAGAAAGGAGTAGCGGTGCATTTTCTGTCCTCTGTATTCTCTTAAATATCGTCCTCTGTGTCTGATTATGAGCATTTATGTAGTGCTTGTCATTTACAGCACTTATTGTGATTTCTGCCTGTTGGAGAATGACGTTTTTAACTACTATCTACTTTGCCATCTGTGTTTTATTGAGTTTTTTATTGTCACTTCCTAACCTCATTTCCTAAGTGCTTCTAAGTAGCAGTATATAATCATCAAACAAACACATACCTGTGCATTTTTTCAGCTTTTGGTTGCAGTCTTCTGCATTCACATAAATATCATCCTCTGTTTCTGATAATGAGCAATGAAAACCATGTCATTTACAGCACTTATACATGTAAACGATATCAAATTTAAACCATCAAAAATGTATTTTAACATGTATATAAATTATTTATTATTTAATTTCAGATATCTACCTGTTGGAGAATCATAGTTTTCAATACTGTCTATTTCGTCCGATTCAAGACTCATATCTTCATAGATGGCTTGCATTTCCAAACCTAGCTATTGATTCACAATACATGAAATGCATGACTTCTGATTGCTAGTGTGAACTCAAGTTAAGACTCTAGGTAACACCTTTAGTTTACACTAGCAAGCACAAGTCATTTCTGTTTTTTTTCTTCTTCCTGAACTTGCTGCTGTTGCACCTTCAGTTCTTCATACAGTTTTTCTATTTCTATAACAAAAGAGAAGAATTTCTCTTACAAAAGGGTTTGATGATGAGTAAACCAGAAAAGAAGGCAGTTACAGAAAATAAGAAGCACAAAACTCAAATATTGTATTTTAGTAATATCTATTTGATGGTGTTACTAGACAATAGAAAGACACCAACTGAATGGGGAATAAGGTTTTGAATGTTATAACACTAACTGAAATATATAAAAATGACTTACCCTGCAATTTTAGTTGACCCTGTAAGTTTCATTTGTCAGGATTTTGCACCTTTTCTCCATGTAAAAAAAAAAAATAACACGTTCATGTAAAATGTTATATTAAGCTTTTAAAAATAATCGGCTTGAATCAAGTGTGGTTTTAACTCATTAACCACAATACAACAATTTTAAAAAACAGTCATGTGTTTGCAAAATAACGAAGTATTTTATTAGCATGATAGGAAGGGAAGATAGGAAAGATAAAAAGGGAAGAAGAATATAAAGGAAAATAAAATAGAACACAGACATATTTTAAGGTGCCAGCATATAGGACAAAAGTACTAAATCAGGGTAATTACCAAGTGAGGGCAATTATTTACATATACCGATAGGTTAGAAAACTGTGCTATGAGCTTTTCAAAGTAGCTGGGTATTTTTAATGTATGTCTTAGGGTTCAAAAGCTAGAGAAATTTGACAAAAGAATATTAAATATGTATTGCAGGGTGGCCAAAAGTCAAAAGTTGTGCATCACTAATCTTTTGAAAAATGAACAGCTACAATGATGTTCAGGTTAAAGTCATGTGTTAGAGCTCTTTTAACTTGACCAACATGTTATTGCCTTATTGCAGCTGCTCAATCGAATCTAATACTGCATCGAATACTACAATGTAAGGCTGTTCTTATGAATGAGTGAACAAAACCATATGTCTTATTACCCATCCCCTGTTAAACTCCTTAACCCAATATGCCTACACTGGAACTGAAATGGTGACATAGTAAAACAAAATACACACATTATATTTTTAAGCCATCTAAATTTTTATTAATTAATAAATGTTTCTTAATGGTTATTCAAAGCAACTTAACATTACATCTAGTTTTAACATTTAAACATTAAAAGTACACCACTCAATTAGCAGTAAATATTCAGAGCATTAATAAATATAGATGAATGACAAATTAAAGGAGAATCTATTGCTCTTTTAAGCTATATCAGGTGTTAATTATGAATTAAACAGATGGAATATATTTTGGGAGAACGGTGAGTTTCCACACATGGAAACGACTCTAATTGCTAATATGTATTCCAGCCAGTTCTTTTGAGCGCGCATATATATATATATATATATATATATATATATATATATATATATTTTCAGTTGTTAAATTGTTAAACATTAGCATTTATTTGGAAAATATAACTGATAATACAAAAGATTCTTTTCTTATTTAAATATAGTGGTCACATTAATTATCCCATAGTTGTCTGACTCCTTTTAAAAACCTAATGATAACTGAAATCACCCAAACAACCCTGATCAAATGTTTATATATACACATTAGTGTCTGTGCATGAATAGAGTTTCTCTGCTCATGAGGTGATGCAACTGCCAATGGGCCTGCGTAATAAGGTAGTTGAACTTTATAATGCAAGAAAAGGATATAAAAAAATTTCTCAACACTTGAAAATGAAGGTCAGTACTGTTCAACCTCTGATAGGGCTAGAAAACAAGAGGTTCAGTTGATACTAAGCCACAGTCAGGTAGACCAAGAAAGATTTCACCCACTACTGCCAGAAGAATTGTTTGGGACGCAAAGAAAAACCCACAAACAGCTTTGAGAGAAATACAGGCTGCTCTGGAAAAATGTTTCTAATAAAGACCTATAAACTTTATAAAACTAGAATATTGGGCTCCAACCAAAGCCATGCTTGCTGATATTGTGGTCTATAACTTCTCCCCGAACTGCCCACTGCCCTGTATCTCGCTCTCTCATTGGCTGTAGGTCATTGCTGAGGTATTTTTCAGTCAGAACTCCTTTCACACTGCTGGATTTTGAGTCGCCAACAGGTCCAGATATTCAGCATGCCAAATATTTCACAGGGATCAGCGATGCATTGGCGATTCTCTCAGATCGTGAGCTCCAATGAAAATCAGGGCTAAAATCGTGCAGTGTGAACTCGGCAACTGCGTAAAATGCAATGGCAATTAAAAAAAAAAAAAAAAAAAAGACATATAATTAAGTTATATAAGTATATAACTTCATTGTTTCTTTGCTGTCTGGTACCGGTCCGTGGACCTGTGCTTGGGGACCCCTGCCCTAGGTGACACATCCCCCACACATTAATTCTTTTGATTTACTTTCCAACTTTTTCCTCCTCTTTACAGTTTTGCAGAAAATATGAGAATATAGACATTTTAATTAATGATATTAGACATATAACACAACTGTTTTTCTCCAGACGTGTGCACTTTTACTAATTTGTAAATTGTTTATTCAAAGCACTTTAATATTACATCTAGTTTCAGCGAACATAAACTGGACACACTTCATCCTTCCAGTACAATTTGAAAGATTTCCACAAGCAGCAGGAGAAAAGCTATATACTTGATCTCTCACACGATCTTCTAATGATCAAGTGGTTAAGACAAGCTAAAAAAATACAACAACATTTTACAATGTGGCTTTAAAGTGAAAATGGATTCTGTAAAAGATTACCTTGGATATAAATTGTGTACAAGTTAAAAATTAAACTATAGGTAAACTTAATGCCAGCTATTTTACAATATCAAATATTCATAGTCAACAACCAAGAATTGTCCTCCATTAATGAACGACTTGAAAGTCTTTTACTTTTCACAGATGCACTTTTTTATCGTACGACAAGACGCATCAAACCATTTATGCATGTTACCATTTCCATCCCCCAGAGCAGCACAGTTCTCTCCAGAAGGGTCCTTTTTTTTCCAGTTATCATGCCTATCATGCGGAAGGCCCGGGTTCGATTCCCAGCCACTGGATGCAGTGCCGGTCCCAAGCCCGGAAAAATGGGAGGGTTGCGGCAGGAAGGGCATCCAGCGTAAAACCTGTGCCAAGTTGTTGTGCAGACCGGTTGGTACGCTGTGGCGACCCCGAACAAGGAGCAGCTGAAAGCAACTTCTATTCAACAAGTGTGTTGTGTCACATTCTTCCGCTTACCGATTTATTTTGGGGTTAGCATGTTTACTATAATGCAGGTTTGAGTTAGCATCAATCATGACTTGCTTAATTTATATATTTTGGCTTTTCCAAGGTTAAAAGATAAAAAAAAAATATGTCAGCAACCTAAGCTGATTCAGAACACTGACCCTCTCTCTCTCTCTCTGGTGCACTAGCAGGATAAAGCCTTACCATTGCATACAGAGAGACGTTCGTGAATATGCTTATATTTTGCCTTCAGCATTGTATTCAGTTGTTCTGTCTCTAAAACAAAAGAAAAATATTTTGATGCAAAAGATTTTTTGAGGATTGGAGTAAACAAAAGAGATCAAGTCTAAACTTACCACTGCATGCAGAGACAAACTCATGATGCTTCGCCTTCAATTCTTCATACAATCTTTCTGTCTCTAAAACAAAAGAGAAGTGCCGCTGAGTCAAAATGACTTTTTGAAGGATTTACATAAACCAGAAGAAAGGAGTCTTTTGATATATACAGTGCATCCAGAAAGTATTCACAGCACTTCACTTTTTCCACATTTTGTTATGTTACAGCCTTATTTAATCTTAAAAACAGATTAAATCAATTATTTTCCTCAAGATTCTACAAACAATACCCCATAATGACAACATGAAAGAAGTCACATGTACATAAGTATTCACAGCCTTTGCCATGACACTCAAAAATTTAGCTCAGGTGCATCCTGTTTCCACCAATCATCCTTGAGATGTTTCTACAACTTGATTGGAGTCCACCTGTGGTAGATTCATTTGATTGTACATGATTTGGAAAGGCTCATATGTGTCTATATAAAGGTCCCACAGTTAACAGTGCATGGCAGAGCACAAACCAAGCCATGAAGTCCAAGGAATTGTCTGTAGACCGCTGAGACAGGATTGTATCCAGGCACAGGGAAGGGTACAGAAAAATTTCTGCAGCATTGAAGGTCCCATTACATTGAGTACAGCATTGACTACAGTGGCCTTCATCATCCAAAAATGGAAGAAGTTTTGAACCACCAGGACTCTTCCTAGAGTGAGCCACCCAGCCACACTGCATGATTAGGGGGAGAATGGCCTTAGTCAATGCACCTGAAGGACTTTCAGGCCATGATAATACAATTCTCTGGTCTAATGAAACAAAGATTGAATATAAAATTTCAGTCATACTCAAAATTTTGCATACCTTAGGAGAATTTAAGACATGTACCTTTTTTTTTTTTAAAGAAAACATGAGTGAGTTCATATGTAAGGCATAACAAAATGTCACGATCATCAAACAAAACATGACAAAGAAAACAAGGAAGTAAACGATGTTCAAAATTTGCATACCTTTTAGTTCTTATTATTGTGTATTATCCCCTTAAGTATCAATGATGGCATGCAGTCTTTTGTAATAATTGTCCATGAGGTCCTTAGTACTCTCAGGTGGTATAGCTGCCCATTCTTTTTGGCAAAATATCTTCAGTTCCTGTAAATTTTCTGGTTGCCTTACACAAACTGCACTTTTGAAATCTCCCCAAAGTGGCTCAATGATATTGAGGTCAGCAGACTGATGGCCACTTCAATTTTGACTAAATTCCCTGTGCCACTGGAGCTCACACAGACCCAGAAGATGAGATCCACCACCATGCTTTACAGTGGGGATGGTGTACTTTTCATCGTAGGTGTTGTTGACTCCTCTCCAAACATAGCATTTATGGTTGTGACCATAAATTTAAAATTTTTGTCTCATCACTCCAAATGACTCTGCTCCAGAAGCTGTGAGGCTTGTATAGGTGTTCTCTGGCATTCTGAAAGCAGGCCGTTTTGTGGCATGGGTGTAGTAACAGCTTTCTCCTGGCAACTCGATTGTGCAGGTGATTTCAGTTATCATTTGGTTTTTAAAAGGAGTCAAACAACTATGTGATAATAAATGACTTCATGTGACCACTATCATTGAATAAGAAAATAATCTTTCGCATTATCAGTCATATTTTCCAGATAAATGCTAATGTTTAACAATTTCTTTCAGGGTATGCAAACTTTTGAGCAAAACTGTATAAAAACTGTGTGTCAAAATACAGTCAAAAAGCATTTCTCTACATGTACTGCATGTTTGGTTGTGTATGTGACAAATAAAATTTGAATTTGCTAAAATGTGTATAGAGACTTTTGGGATACTCTGAAGACTAACGGGGGGCACGGTGGCTTAGTGGTTAGCACGTTTGCCTCACACCTCCAGGGTTGGGGGTTCAATTCCCGCCTCTGCCATTTGTGTGGAGTTTGCATGTTCTCCCCGTGGTACGGGGGTTTCCTACCCCAGTCCAAAGACATGCGTGGTAGGTTGATTGGCAAATAGTTTTTCTAAATTTCTCTAAATTGTCCGTAGTGTGTGATTGCGTGAGTGAATGAGAGTGTGTGTGTACCCTGTGATGGGTTGGCACTCCGTCCAGGGTGTATCCTGCCTTGATGCCCAATGACGCCTGAGATAGGCACAGGCTCCCCGTGACCCAAGAATAGTTCGGATAAGAGGTAGACAATGAATGAATGAATGAATGAAGACTAACAGCTGTTGAGGCAAACAGGAAAACCTCAGAAACCTCTTACCTGTGGCTTTATATTTTAGCACCATCAGTTTGGCTGTAGCATTGTCATGTCTCTCCTTTAATATCTCAGCAAAAACAACTTTACTGTGATCTGTTGAACAGGAACACCAGGGTTAAAGTTATATACATAAAGAAAATTTTCTTCTAGGGGCCAAGCACAGAAGTTACATAAACACTCTATTGTAATGTATTGTTTGTTTCTAGTCTAAGTGAGTGGTGTAAGGAATCCTTCACACTTAATCATCAAACTATTCTATTTATTGTAATTTGTTGAATAATAATACCAAATAGTAAGATACTAAGCAATACTCACACAAGATTCCTACAGCACAGAGAGACACTAAAGCTCCAAGCAGTAGAAGACCAAGAGCAGATATGACGACCTTGCAACCAGATGAAGCTAAATATTAAACATAAAATTTGTTATTCATTTATTAAACACGTTTTAGCTAATAAGCTATATAAATATAAGTTATATAGTCAGTATAAAGATCAGTGAAACACATACCTGTGCATTTTTGGTTTTCTGGATGCAGCTGCTCATCCACTGCTTGTGGTCCTAACAATTTAAAATTCCTTGTTATTTATGATGCCTGATCACATATTTAAAACATTAAAATATTTATTGTAAGATATAACAGTTTTACATGTCTTCCCATTTCTTAATCCGTACATCACATTACAGTCTTAACATGAACTTTATGATACCAGGAAATGTTATAGTTAGAATGTATTATTTTAGCCTTGGACTGTCCTAAAGACACGCTGTAGTACAGTTGTGTATATACACTTGCCTCTTTTACAATATACCATCACTTTTTTGTGGAAAACTTTTGTGTCCATTATTCCTGGGCCCATTCTAAAGACATCATTCCTTTAATCCTGATTATTCTATGTAGCCTAAGTAAGTAAGTAAATAGGTATATAAGAAAGAAAGAAAATATTAAAATCCTCTGGCAGATTCCACCACGTTTACACAGGACATATGGAGATAATCAGTATAATAATATTCTGTCCTGCATATTCATCGCCCTCTGTCTAATTCTGAGCATTTACATAATGCTCATCACTTAGAGCCTTTGTTCAGATTTATGTCTGTTGGAGAATGACATTTTTAACTACTACCTACTTAGAAGATGTCAGAACTGCCATTTGGAATATAATTTTATTTTTTGGTTGTAATTTCCTAATCTCACTAGTGCTTCTAAGTAGTAATATATAATCATCAAACAAACACATACCTTTGAATTTTTTCAGCTTTGGGCTGCAGTCTTCTGTATTCACATAAATATCATCCTCTGTTTCTGATAATGAGCAGTGAAAACCATGTCATTTACACATATAAACAATATCAAATTTAAACCATCAGAAATGTATTTAAATATTTTTAAAAGCATAAATATTTCAGATATCTATCTGTTGGAGAATGATAGTTTTCCCTACTGCCCATTTTGTCCAGTTCAAAACTCATATCTTCATAGATGTTTTGCATTTCCGAACCTCGCTATTGTTTCAAAACACATGAAATGAGTGGCTTGTGCTTGCTAGTATGAACTCAATTTAAGACTCAAAGTCTCACCCACAGTTCACACTAGCAAGCACAAGTCATTTGGGTTTTTTCTTACTGAACTTGTTGAAGCAGCACCTTCAGTTCTTCATACAGTTTTTTTCTAAGTTTTAAATTCTATGGCTATCTAATAATTTTTAATACAAAGTAGATGAGTAGATAAACCAGAAAATAAAAAGTGGTAGTTGCAAAAAACAAGAAGCACAAAACTCAAAAATTGAGTTTGTAATCCACATACAGTGTATGGTACAGACACTGCAAACTATTAAAGGAAACAGGAAGCTCTTGAAACCACTTAACCCTTTGCTTTGTGTTCTCGGGTCATCAATGTTGCAGTAACATTTGATTCTGCTCACTTAATATCTCATATGAGGCCACTTTATTGTGATCTGTTAAACAAGAATAGTCAGGGTTAAATTCATATACAGAGCAACAAAAAAACTGCATTTGTAATAAATTATGTAAAGAAATAATTTTTTTTTATTCTAGGATGACATCTCCAATCCACCTTGTAAGAATAAATAAATGTTCTCTTATAGGAAAGTCTTCAGAGTAGAAGACACTTTATTTTATTTCCAGATCTTACTCAAAATAAAATTTTTAATACAAAATAAAAATACATCAATTGGGGAATAAGTTTTGAATGTTTCGAAAATACTTTGCAGACGTTAAAATAAATAAAGACCACTTTACAGACCCTGTAATTTTTAGTCATCTTATAATTTCTCTAAAATGATGAAAAGTGTGGGTAAAGCTAATTCACTGTGCATTTGTTGTGCTTCTTTCACTGCAGTGACCGCTGCAACAGCCTCGACTGAATGAACAAGCATGGGGCAAAGAATCCAAATCAAAATGCAGTGTCAGAGGCATGCCTCTCTCTCTCTCTCTCTCTCTCTCTTTCTCTAATTCTCTCATATTTCTCTCTCTCTCTTTCATTCTCTCTCTCTTTCATTCTCCCTCTCTCTCTCTCTGTTCTCTCTCTCTCTCTCTCTCTCTCTCATATCCCTCTCTAATTCTCTCATATTTCTCTCTCTCTCTCTTTCATACTCTCTCTAATTTCTCTCTCTCTCTCTCTCTCTCTCTCTTTGTCTCTCATCTTTCTTTCTCTCTCTGCCCCCCCTCCCCATCCCTCTCTCTGCCCCCCCTCCCCATTCCTCTCTCTGTCCCCTCTCCGCCCCCCCTCTCTCTGCCCCCCTCTCCCCCCCCTCTCTCCGCCCCCCTCTCCCCCCCCTCTCTCCGCCCCCCTCTCCCCCCCTCTCTCCGCCCCCCTCTCCCCCCCTCTCTCCGCCCCCCCCTCCCCCCCCCCTCTCCGCCCCCCCCCTCCCCCCCTCTCTCCGCCCCCCCTCTCCCTCCCTCTCTGCACCCCCCCTCTCCCTCCCTCTCTCCGCCCCCCCTCTCTCCCCCTCTCTCCGCCCCCCCTCTCTCCCCCTCTCTCCGCCCCCCTCTCTCCCAGCTACACCTACATCGACATAAACACCCTAGAAGTGACGTACTTAACAAGCTGTAAATAAAATAAAACAACTAAAACTCTTAGGAAGAATGAAACTTCTCAAATAAACAACAGCTGAGTGTAGAAATCACGATAAGCATTATAAAAATGACCAAAATATAAAACTATACCAATGAAACTAATCAAAAGTTTGTGTTTGGGCCATCTAGTGGAAATAGATATCATCAACACAGATACACTTTGTGACAGAAAATAGAATCTTTGAGGCATTCATTCATTGTCTGCCACTTATCCGAACTACACTCGGGTCACGGGGAGCCTGTGCCTATCTCAGGCATCATGGGGCATCAAGGCAGGATACACCCTGGACGGAGTGCCAATCCATCGCAGGGCACACACACACACACTCTCATTCACTCACGCAATCACACACTACGGACAATTTAGAGATGCCAATCAACCTACCATGCCTTTGGATTGGGGGAGGAAACTGGAGTACCCGGAGGAAACCCCCGAGGCACGGGGAGAACATGCAAACTCCACACACACGGCGGAGGCGGGAATCGAACCCCCAACCTTAGAGGGGTGAGGCAAACGTGCTAACCACTAAGCCACCATGCCCCCCCAACTTTGAGGCAGAAAATACAATTTCATTTTCATTCTGCACCTTACTTATTTTCTAAAAATCAAACAAAAATTCGTTCATTTATTAAGCTTTTAAAAAAATCGCCTGGAATCAACTCTAATTTAAACTCATTAACTACACTAAAAAAAAGTCACACATTTACAGAATAACGAAATAAGCAAACACAATATATATTAGATTACTTTGATAATAAACTTGAATGTGATCATTAAATATATCATATCCGATACGTCTGATATTAAAGAAGCTGATGAGCATAACTTTTATTTATTTATTTATTTTTTTGCATCACATGTTATATTTATAAATATGTAGAGAAAGAATATAAAAACATAAGTTAATCAAGGTCATGTTTTAACTAGTCCATGGTAAGCAGTTTGCACAATGCCCTAAAATGGCCGAAATGTCAACTGTGTTACCTGTCAATCGTGTTACCCATCAACTGTAACAGTTGACAAGGATTAGCACGGTTGGAAATTCAGTGTCAATTTATGTTCACGCAGGGTGTTGTTGATAAAAAAAATATTCACAAACTATTGTCATTACAGAGACATTACATAGGAATTAAAACCATGATTTCCATTACAATGGATAAACTTAACTGATCTAATCATGGCCACACTTTCTATGAACTCAGTATCCATAATATTAAATACACATTATATTCACATTTGTCAAGGGTTATAAAGCATTCAGAATTCCGCATGATTGACTTAAACCTATATAATATTATACATTTGACATATATCTATTTCTGCTTAGTCATGACTGATAAAGTGTTATGATGTTATTGTATAAGTCCATACAACTTGAAGTGTCATGATGCATTATAAAACTTCATTTACCTTTATAATATATATTATTATAATGTATGTGTGTTTAAAATGCTTTATGGAGTAATACTTAAACACTATATATTACAATGTGTATATATATATAATATATATGAATTACACTATATATCTAATGTGTCCTGTCAACTGTGTTACTCCTGTCAACTGTGTTATTTTGTCTGTCAACTGTGTTATTGTCACGGATGCACCGACCACAGCCACTCAACCACGCCCTCAATCACTGGAGTTCTAGCACTGTCACCTGCACCCAATTACCAGCGCACTATTTAGCTCCCTCACTCCACTCAGTTGTTGGCTAGTATTATGGTTGCTTCCTCAGAGACTTCTCTTCCTGACGGTGCTCTGTGGATCTATCATCTGTGCTTCTGCCATGCTTTTTCCCCTTGGGACTTTGTTAGAGTTCTACTGCAGTTATTCAGTTTAGCTTGTTTTTTCAGTTTCTTTTATTTGTGCGCCATTTCAGTTTCATTATTTTCACCATGTGTTTAATAAATACAGTCCACTCTGCACTTACCTGCTTCCTCTCGGTCCTCCTCCTTGGTAAAGTGTGACAGTTATGTATAGTTTTTATGTCATAAATCTTTTAAATGTGAACTAAACCATCAGAAAAAAAGATGGGGATATCTCTGGAGATGGAAGTCTTGGGTAAGGATGGCCAATAACACTAAATTCAGCATACTGTGGATTTATGTTGGAGAAAATTTTCATCCTTCATGAAAGCATCCCACAGAACAGCCATTATGAAGCCCCAAATTCATATTTTCAAATCAATTAGACAAAAAAAAGTCATTAGCGCTTAAGCTCGCCAAATAAATTTAGCACATTAAGGGGATATATTAGTCAACCACCTGGTTTATTTATCAAAAAAGAATACTGATTTTCTGACTTTTTGGCTGACATGAAATGTACCCCTAAATATAGGATGACTCCTCTATATAACCACTAGGTGACACCAAACACCAATAAAGTACACATGGGACGATAAGTGAGCTCTGAGTTTGCGTTTATTTAGTCAAAAAAAACAACAACCTCAAAACCGCTTAAAGGAGAAGTTCACTTCAAGAATAAAAATTTACAGATAATTGACTCACCTCCTCATCATCCAGGATGTTCATGTCTTTCTCTCTTCAGTCTTAAAGGAATTTTTTCTGAGGAAAGCATTTCAGGATTTTTCTCCATATAGTGGACTTCAATGGTGCCCACGAGTCTGAACTTCCAAAATGCGGTTTAAATGCAGCTTCAAAGAGCTCTAAATGATCCCAGCCCAGGAAGAAGGCTCTTATCTAGCCAAACCATCAGTCATTTTCTTAGAAAAATAAAAAATTTGATGCTTTTTAACCACAAAAGCTCATCTAGCACTAGCTCTGAGATGCACACATCCACAACACTATGTACTACGTAATCACGTCGAAAGGTCACAGGTGATGTAGGTGGAACTAAAGGCCCAGCGAGCGTGCAAAGACCAAAGAAGTGCAAATAAGTCAAACACTCACAAAAAGGTACAACAAGAATGTTTGGGTGTGTTGATATCCAGTTGCAGAGCGAGCAACCACAGCTTCAATCGCTTTTTTAACCGGTCACATTTTTCCAAGCATGTTTTCCTTCTCCACACTAATCAACACTGGGTCTGTAGTTCCGCCTACGTCACTCCTGACCTCCACGATGCTACATACTACGTAATCACGTCGAAAGGTCACGTGTGACATAAGTAGAACTAGAGACCCGGTGTTTACTATTGTGGAGAATGAGGACTGCTCTGAAGTTGTTGCGTGTGGAATGACATGTCTTTCCACACGTAAGTTATATGTCTTTGTGTCATTTTTTTGGTTAAAATGGTCCGTTCGTGTGTGTATTCTGGATGTGGAAATAGTTTTAAACCTAAAAGATTAAGTCCGCTTGGAAATAATGTGACCACTACAGGTGCATCTCAATAAATTAGAATGAAAAATATTTTGATGCAAGTTTTTTTTATGATGGGAGTAAACATTGAACTGATTGAACTTACTACTGCATGCAGAGACAAACTCATGATGCTTCGCCTTCAGTTCTTCATACAATCTTTCTGTCTCTAAAACAAAAGAGAAGTGCTGCTGATGCAAAATGTCTTTTTGAAGGATTCGAGTAAACCAGTGGAAAATATAAGTCTTACCATTGCAGGCAGATATGAACTTCTGATGCTTCACCATTTTTATATTCAATATCATTTAATATATCATATGTGATGTGTTTGATCTTAAAGAAGTTGATGAGTATAATTCAATTCTGATTTTTTCCTAAACTGTCACACACACAATATAACACTAGGTGGCATATACTTAGCTTCTAGAAATGATTCTTTTTCTATATTGTAACTATATTTATTATATTAGAGAGTCAAAAAGCATTTCACTACATGTACTATGTTTGGTTGTGTATTTGAAAAAATTAAATCTGAATTTGATATAAAGTGTATAGAGACTTTTGGGATACTCTGAAGACCAACAGCAAGCTGCTGAAGCAAACAGGAAAACCTAACCAGTGAACAAGAAACAAGAAATGTCTTACCAGTGGCTTGGTATTTTAGCACCACCAGTTTGGCTGTAGCATTGTCATGTCTCTCACTTAATATCTCAGTGGAAACAACTTTACTGTGATCTGTTGAACAGGAACACCAGGGTTAAAGTTACATAGATGAAAACTTTTCTAGGGGCCAAGCACAGAAGTTACATAAACACTCTTGTAATGTATTGTATGTTTCTAGTCTAAATGGTTGGTAAAAGGAATCCTTCTCACTTAACCATCAAACTATTCTATTTATTGTAATTTGTTGAATGAGAACAACAAAGTTTAAGATACTTAGCAATACTCACACAAGATTCCTACAGCACAGAGTGACACTAAAGCTCCAAGCAGTAGAAGACCAAGAGCAGATATGACGACCTTGCAACCAGATGAAGCTAAATATTCAACATAAAATTTGTTATTCATTTATTAAACATATTTTAGCTAATAAGATATATAAGAAGAAGTGAGATAGTCAGTATAAAGATCAAGGAAACTCATACCTGTGCATTTTTTAGTCTTTGGATGCAGCTGCTGAATGTTCACATAGTCATCATCCACTGCTTGTGGTCCTAACAGTTTAAAGGTCCTTGTCAATTATGATGCCTGATCACACATAATTTTTAAACAATCAGGAATATTTAATTAAAAGTATATCAGTTTCAGATGTCTATCTGTTGGATCTTCTTCTTCTTCTTTCGGCTTTTCCCTTCAGGGGTCGCCACAGCGAATCATCTCTCTCCACCTATCCCTATTTTCTGCATCCTCAACGCTTGCACCCACTAGCTTCATATCCTCATTTATTCCGTCCATATACCTCCTCTTTGGCCTTCCTCTTTGCCTCCTGCCTGGCAGCTCCATGTCCAACATTCTCCTACCAATGTACTCACTCTCCCTCCTCTGAACATGTCCAAACCATCTTAATCTGGCCTCCCTAACTTTGTTCCCCAAATGTCCAACATGAGCTGTCCCTCTGATGTACTTGTTCCTAATCCTGTCCAATCTTGTCACTCTCAAAGAGAACCTCAACATCTTCAGCTCTGCTACCTCTAGCTCTGACTCCTGTCTCTTCCTCAGTGACACTGTCTCTAAACCATACAGCATGGCTGGTCTCACCACTGTCCTGTACACATTCCCCTTGATTCTTGCTGATATTTTCCTATCACACAGAACTCCTGACACCTTTCTCCACCCATTCCAACCTGCCTGCACTCGCTTCTTTACCTCTTTCCCACACTCTCCATTACTCTGGACTGTTGACCCCAAGTACTTAAACTCCTGTACCTTCTTCACCTCTTCACCCTGTAACCTTACTGTTCCACTTCCCTCCCTTTCATTCACACACATGTACTCAGTCTTACTACGACTGACTTTCATTCCTCTTCTCTCCAGCGCAAACCTCCACCTCTCCAGGTTTTCCTCCACCTGCTCCCTGCTCTCACTACAGATCACAATGTCATCTGCAAACATCATCGTCCAAGGAGACTCCTGTCTGACTTCCTCTGACAACTGGTCCATCACTATAGCAAACAGGAAGGGGCTCAGAGCTGATCCCTGATGCAGTCCCACCTCCACTTTGAACTCCTCTGTCTGACCTACAGCACACCTCACCACTGTCCTGCTCCTCTCATACATGTCCTGCACCACTCTGACATACTTCTCTGCTACTCCTGACTTCCTCATACAGTACCACAGCTCTTCTCTTGGCACTCTGTCATACGCTTTCTCCAAGTCTACAAACACACAGTGCAACTCCCTCTGACCATCCCTATACTTCTCCATCAAAATTCTAAGAGCAAAAATTGCATCAGTTGTGCTCTTTCTGGGCATGAAGCCATACTGCTGCTCACAAATTTCCACTACCTTCCTTAACCTAGCTTCCACTACTCTTTCCCATAGCTTCATTGTATGGCTCATCAACTTTATCCCCCTATAGTTGCTGCAACTCTGCATGTCACCCTTATTCTTAAAGATTGGCACGAACACACTTCTTCTCCATTCCTCAGGCATCCTCTCAGTCTCTAAAACCTTGTTGAACAAACTAGTTAAAAATTCCACTGCTGCCTCTCCTAGACACTTCCAGACCTCCACCAGGATGTCGTCAGGACCAACTGCCTTTCCACTTTTCATCCTCTTCAAAGCCTTCCTGACTTCATCCTTTCTAATCTTACCTACTTTCTGTTCCACAGAGTTCACCCCTTCTACTCTTTTTTCCCTCTCATTTTCCTCATTCATCAGCTCCTCAAAGTACTCCTTCCATCTCCTCTGTACACTCTCCTCACTTGTGAGCACCCTTCCATATCTATCCTTAATAACTCTAACTTGCTGCACATCCTTCCCATCTTGATCCTTCTGCCTAGCTAACCTGTACAAGTCCTTCTCTAGTGTCTAACCTAGTGCACAACTCGTCATATGCCTTCTGCTTGGCCTTAGACACCGCCCTCTTCACTCTGTGCTGTAACTCCTTGTATGTCTGTCTATTCTCTTCAGTCCTGTCCATGTCCCACTTCTTCTTGGCTAACCTCTTCCTCTGGATACTATCCTGAACTTCCTCATTCCACCACCAAGTCTCCTTATCTTCTTTCCTCCTTCCAGACGACACACCCATCACCTTTCTCCCTGTCTCCCTGATTACTTCTGCTGTAGTTTCCCAGTCATCTGGCAGCACTACCTGACCACCCAGAGCCTGCCTCAACTTCTGTCTAAATTCCTCACAAAATTCCTCCTTTTTCAGCTTCCACCACTTGGTTTTCTCAATCTTTGATGTCTTTGTCTTACAGACCAACAAAGTCATCCTACACACCACCATCCTATGCTGTCTGGCTACACTCTCTCCCACAACCACTTTACAGTCACTAATCTCTTTCAGATTGCCTATTCTACATAGGATGTAGTCTACCTGTGTGCTCCTACCTCCACTCTTGTAAGTCACTCTATGCTCCTCCCTCTTCTGAAAACAAGTGTTAACCACAGCCATGTCCATCCTCTTAGCAAAGTCCACTACCATCTGTCCTTCAAGGTTCCTTTCCTTAACTCCAAACTTGCCCATCACCTCCTCATCACTTGTGTTCCCCTCACCAACATGTCCATTAAAATCCGCTCCTATCACCACTCTCTCACCCGTGGGAATACTCTCCATCACCTCATCTAATTCACTCCAGAATCTCTCTTTCTCCTCTAACTCACAACTTACCTGTGGGGCATAACCACTAACAACATTCAGCATCACACCTTCAATCTCTAACTTCAGAGTCATCACCCTGTCTGACACTCTCTTCACCTCCAGAACATTCCTCACAAACTCCTCCTTCAGGACCACACCTACCCCATTTCTCTTACTATCCACACCATAATAAAACAGCTTGAATCCTGCTCCTATACTACGAGCCCTGCTACCCATCCACCTGGTCTCCTGTACACACAGTATATCCACCTTCCTTCTCGCAATCATATCAGCCAGTTCTCTACCTTTCTCTGTCATAGTACCAACATTCAGAGTTCCTATTCTCAGTACTACACTCTTACCTTTCCTCTTCTCTCTCTGTCTACACACTCTCCTCCCTCCTCTACTTCTTCGACCAACAGTAGCCCAATTTCCACCGGCGATGGTGGTCGTTGTTAACCCGGGCCTTGACCGATCCAGTATGAAATTCGTAATGACGATTCGCATTGTTAAATTTGGCAATGTTTTACGCCGGATGCCCTTCCTGACGCAACCCTCTCTATTTATCCGGGCTTGGGACCGGCACAGAAGTCACTGGACTGTGACCCCCATGGCTAGATTAGATGTCTATCTGTTGGATAATTACTTTTTTTCCCCCATTTCCTAATCTGTACTTCACATTAAAGTCTTACCCTGAACTGGTATGATGCCAAGATATGTTGTCATTATAAACTCTATTAATAATCAGAAAGGAAGTGAGATAATGATCTAACACTTTGCCATAGCAGTATATACAGAACTGGCAAATGTGTTATATATGCATGTATTCAGCTTTATGAGCGAAGCACCCTCAGCAGTGACCACAGCCTAATGTATATATGGATATAGTAATGCTAGAGGCTGGGAACCTATAGAATTGGATATCTTCTTCGATTCCTCTCTGCAGAACCACTCAAGCCAGGTGATATGCAGAATGTTATGAAGAAAGAAAGAAAGACTGTCCTTCTGGCAGGTTCTCCCACATATACAAGGACATCTGGAGATAATGATAAAAGAAAGAAGTAGCGGTGTATTTTCTGTCCTGTGTGTTCACATAAACATCGTCCTCTGTGTCTGATTATGAGCATTTATGTAGTGCTCGTCATTTACAGTGCTTATTGCGATTTCTGTCTATTGGAGAATGACATTTTCAACTATTATCTAATTTGCTATCTTTGTATTTATCTTTGTTATTTGCTAAATCCTTGAATAATTGAACTACTGCTTCTAAGTAACAGTATATAATCATCAAACACATTTTTTCAGCTTTTGGTTGCAGTCTTCCGTATTCACATAGACGTCATGCTCTGTTTCTGATAATGAGCAGTGAAAAT
This sequence comes from Hemibagrus guttatus, assembly GCA_033459395.1. Classification (NCBI taxonomy): domain Eukaryota; kingdom Metazoa; phylum Chordata; class Actinopteri; order Siluriformes; family Bagridae; genus Hemibagrus; species Hemibagrus guttatus. The sequence goes on from JAUCMX010000028.1 coordinate 104,547, forward strand.
CATGTCATTTACAGCACTTGTTCATGTAAACAATATAAAATTTAAACCATCAAAAATGTATTTAAATATGTTAAAAAGCACAAACATTTCAGATATCTATCTGTTGGAGAATGATAGTTTTCACTACTGTCCATTTTTTCCAATTTAAAACTCACATCTTCATAGATGGCTTGCATTTCCGAACCTCGCTATTGCTTCACAACACATGAAATGAGTGACTTCTGCTTGCTAGTATGAACTCAAGTTAAGACTCTAGGTCACACCCTCAGTTCACTCTAGCACGCACAAGTCATTTGTGTTGTCTTCTTCTTCCTGAACTCGCTGATGCTCCACCTTCAGTTCTTCATACAGTTTTGTCTATGGCTATATAATAATATCTGATACAAAATGGTTTGTAGTTGAAAACAAAAAATAAGAAACACACAATTTTAAGAAACTAGTTTGTAATCCACATATACGGTACAGACACTGCAAACTATTAAAGAAAACAGGAAACCACTTAACCCTTTGCTTTGTGTACTCAGGTCATCAATGTTACAGTAACATTAGCATTCTGCTCACTTAATATCTCATATGAGGCCACTGTATTGTGATCTGTTAAACAAGAATAGTCAGGGTTAAATTCATATACATAGCAAAAAAAACTGCATTTGTAATAAATTATGTAAAGAAATAATTTTTTTTTATTCTAGGATGACATCTCCAATCCACTTTGTAAGAATAAATAAATGTTCTCTTATAGGAAAGTCTTCAGAGTAGAAGACTGTATTTTATTTCCAGATCTTACTCAAAATAAATTTTTTAATACAAAATAAAAATACATCAATTGGGGAATAGGTTTTGAATGTTTCGAAAATACTTTGCAGACGTTAAAATAAATAAAGACCACTTTACAGACCCTGTAATTTTTACTCATCTTATAATTTCTCTAAAATGTTGAAACAGTGTGGGTAAAGCTAATTCACTGTGCATTTGTTGTGCTTCTTTCACTGCAGTGACCGCTCTCTCTCTCTCTCTGTCTGTCTGTCTGTCTCTCTCTCTCTGTCTCTCTCTCTCTCTCTTCTCTTTCTCTCATATTTCTCTCTCTCTCTTTCATTCTCTCTTTCTAATTCTCTCTAATTCTCTCTCTCTCTCTCATATCTCTCTCTCTCTCTCTCTCTCTCTCTCTCTCTCTCTCTCTCTCTAATTCTCTCATATTTCTCTCTCTCTCTCTCTCTTTCATACTCTCTCTAATTCTCCCCCCCCCATACTGTACACACTCTCTTTTTCTAATACACACAACACCAACA
>JAUCMX010000028.1:106335-124006 GCA_033459395.1 Hemibagrus guttatus
TAAGAGCTTCCTGTTTCCGTTAATAGTTTGCAGTGGCTGCACTGTATATGTGGGTTGAAAACTCAACCATGTTCTGCTTCTTATTTTCTAATAGTAATACTAGTAATTGTCACCTTTTATTTTTTTCTGCTTCATTCTCATCATATAAAAACTCCTTTAGCATCAGAAATAATTCTCTTTTGCCTTAGAGATAGAAAAACTGCATGAAGCACTGAAGGTGGAGCTTCAGCAAGTTCATGAAGCTCTTGCAGCATGCAGTGGTAAGATTCTCCCATCACAACAGATAGATAGATAGATAGATAGATAGATAGATAGATAGATAGATAGATAGATAGATAGACAGATAGACAGACAGATAGACAGACAGACAGACATGCAGAAGTCAAGTAATTAGCAACCATCAATAATTGTGCAAGACCCAGAATCACAAGCAAAAAATAAACAATATGAGAAAACAGCTTGGTAAGTTCAGGCATGGACACACTGAGTATTACTTTGCAGCAGATAAACTGTTTTGTGTTGCCTTTATATAGACTCTATGTGATTGTGTACCATGTGTGTGATTAGTAATCAAGTGACTGTCAGAGTGAGGTCTGTGGTTATAGGGGTAAACTGTAGCAGCTCTATGTTTTGCTGTTTCTCTTTTACCATTATTTTCTAATAATAATTCTAGTAATTGCCCCCTTTTATTTTTTTCTGGTTTATTCTCATCATTTCCTTTGCATCAGAAATAATTCTCTTTTGCCTTAGAGCAGTGTTAATTTTGTTAATGAAGACAATGATGAAAAATATTCGTAAACGACCATTTTTTCTATGACTAAGACGAGACTAAGACGAAAATAATATCTTATGATAAAAACTATGATGAAATTTAAGACATTTCTTTGTTAACGAGACGAGACTGGACTAAAATGCTTTTTTCAGGAGTATCGGACATTCATAATAAATGATTTCTTTGTATCGGCTGTAAGGATGCGCCTGAGGCAGAAGGATTAGAATCCATATGCAAATTTATGTACCCCAAGCAAGGGTTCCATCTGTGTCCAGTGGGGGAGGGGGTATGACTGGCACACAGCTGGCCTGTAGCAGTTCGTGAACTGGCTTAAGAAGAGAGACGTGGAATGTGGGAGAGATGCGGTAGGTGGCGGGGAGCCGTAGCCGATAGGAGATGGGGTTGACATGGCAGATGATCTTGAATGGTCTGATGAACCGAGGACTGTTTTCGGTAGGGGAGCTGGAGCCGCAAATTCCAGGTAGAGAGCCAGACTCGTTGTCCCACCTGATACACGGGATGTTGACGGCGGTGTCGGTCAGCCTAGTGTCGCTGTTGATGAACCGCTCTTTGCAGTTGCACCTGGGCTCATTCCCAAACTTCTTGGCTACACCTGGACCAGTCATCAACTGCTGGGACATCGGAGGACTCTTCAGAGGGTTGATAACCTAGGGCGCACTGAAAGGGTGTCAGGCCGGTGAACGAGTGAGTCAGGGAATTCTGAGCGTATTCAGCCCAGGGCAGGAACTCACTCCATCGGTGCTGCTCCTTGCTGCAATAAGAGTGAAGAAACCTCCCTATTTCCTGATTTAGTTGCTCCGCCTGGCCATTAGACTGGGGGTGATAGCCTGAGCTCAGGCTCATGTTGACCCCTAACTTAGCGCAAAAAACCCACCAAACCTGTGACTTGAATTGGGGTCCCCGATTGGATACTATATCCTCCGGGAGTCCGTAGTTCCTGAACACGTGGTGGAAAAGGGTGGTGGCTGTCTCTAGGGCTGTAGGGAGTCCCTTCAGAGGAATAGGTTTACAGGCTTTGGAGAATCGGTCAATGGTGACCATGACTGTGGTAAAGCCCTGTGAATTGGGTAGGTCTGTGAGAAAACCCACAGAGATGTGGGACCAGGGTGGCTGTGTTATGGGGAGTGGCTCCAAGAGTCCCTCAGGGAGATGGCGGGGGGAGTGTGACTGGGTGCAAGTGGGGCAGGATCTCACATACCTTTCGATGTCTTGGACAGCCGTAGACCAACAGAAAAGTTGTTGGACCAGCTGCATCGTACGATGTATGCCCAGGTGGCCTGTACTGGGAGACTTGTGGGTCCACTGGATGACCCGATGGTGGAGTGAAGAAGGCATGTACAGTTTTGATGGGGGGCAGGCAGTGGGTGGAGGTTCATCTGCATGAGCTCTTTGAATTTCCCCTACCTAATTTCACTGATTGGGCCCCAGGACCACTGCATGTGGGAGAATAGGCTCAGGATGTGAGGCCAGGTTTTTAGAGTCTTGCAGTCGTGATAAAGCAACCATTTTCCCATTCTTAGAGCCAGGGCGATAAGTGACTGAAAACAAACCTGGTGAAGAAGACGGCCCACAGGGCTTGGCGGGGGTTTTTGAACGCTTCACGGGCTGATTCGCCCCAGGAAAGTCTCTTAGGTTTGCCTCTTAGTAGAGAGGTCAGGGGGCCAGCTATGGTACTATAGTTCCTAATAAACCGATGGTAAAAGTTGGCAAAACACAAAAATCTTTGGAGTTCTTTGACAGTGGTTGGTTCCGGCCATTCTGTGACTGCTTTCACTTTGGTCTGGTCCATTTCCACCCCATCCAGGGAGAGAAAATAGGAAATCAGGCAGGTAAGCACAGCACGTACATGGTTTATGTGATCTTCTTTTGTCTTGGAATATATAAGAATGTCATCGATGTAGGTGATAACAAACTGGTTGAAGATGTCTCTGAATATCTTGTTGATTAATGATTGAAATACAGCTGGAGCATTAGTTAGTCCATAAGGCATTCATTCAATTCAATTCAATTTTATTTGTATAGCGCTTTTAACAAAGAGCATTGTCTCAAAGCAGCTTTACAGAACATAGGAAACAATAAACATACAAACAAACAGTCCTAGATGTTAGACAAAATTTTCCCTAGTGAGCGAGCCTGAGGTGACTCAGACGACTGTGGCAAGGAAAAACTCCCTTAGATGGAATTAGGAAGAAACCTTGAGAGGAACCAGACTCAAAAGGGAACCCATCCTCATCTGGGTGACACCGGAGAGTGTGATATGAACAATGTCCTTTCTGCATTAGTTGTGTGATGCAGATACAGCATGTGTAGAATGTTATCTGTAAAATGTCCACATAGGGTTGGCAGTGCTGCTTTGAATACTCCAGTCCTCAGAAAGCAGAACCCAGCTGGAGCTGGTCCATCTCTGGATGCCACCGGAGATGGCACAATCTCTGTGTGACTCGGGGGTGGTAGAAGAAGGGAAACAAATGGAAAGGAATTAGCGTAGCTGCTATTCATAATATTAGCAGACACTAGATGATGATGTGCATTTAATCAGATGTATTGGAGCACAAAGTTTTGGGATGTATTAGGTGTATGCCTGGCTAAAGAGATATGTCTTTAGTCTACGTTTGAACTGGGAGACTGTGTCTGAGCCCCGAACACTGTCAGGAAGACTGTTCCAAAGTTTAGGAGCTAAATACGAAAACGCTCTGCCCCCTTTTGTAGACTTTGATATTCTGGGAACTACCAGAAGTCCGGAGTTTCGAGATCTTAAAGAGCGTGATGGATTGTAACATGTTAGAAGACTGGCAAGATACGTGGGAGCTAAACCATTTAGAGTCTTGTATGTAAGTAGTGCTAGTTTATAATCAATTCTAAACTTAACAAGCAGCCAGTACAGGGATGATAATATTGGTGTTATATGATCATACTTTCTTGACCTGGTAAGGACTCTGGCAGCTGCATTCTGGACTAACTGTAGCTTGTTTATTGAAGATGCAGGACAACCACCTAATAATGCATTACAATAGTCCAGTCTGGAGGTCATGAATGCGTGAACTAGCTTTTCTGCATCAGATACAGATAAAATGTTCTTAAGCTTGGCGATATTTCTGAGGTGGAAGAAGGCTATTTTTGTAATATCGGAGATATGTTTTTCAAAGAACAAACTGCTGTCTAATATTACGCCCAGTTCTTTCACTGTAGAGCTAGTAGTAATAGAACATCCTTCTAAGTACAGGTTGAATTGTGAGAGCTTCTGTGTACTGGTTTTTGGACCAATCAGTAATATCTCCGTCTTATCAGGATTTAGTAATAGAAAATTATCAGTCATCCAATCTTTAATATCTTTAACACACTCTGTTAATCTAGACAGTTTAGATATTTTATCTGGTTTTGATGAGATATATAACTATGTATCATCAGTGTAACAATGGAAACTAATCCCATGCCTTCTAATGATGTTGCCTAAGGGAAGCATGTATATTGAGAAAAGCAGAGGTCCTAAAACTGATCCTTGTGGGACCCCATATTTCCCTGGCATTACACTGGACAGTTCTCCATTTAAATCTACAAAATGGTATCGATCAGACAGGTAAGATCTAAACCATTTTAATGCCTGTCCCTGAATACCTATGTGATTTTGTAAGTGGTCTACGAGAATGTTATGATCTATAATGTTGAATGCAGCACTAAGATCAAGTAAGACTAATATTGAGATGCAGCCTTGGTCCGAAGCTAAAAACAAGTCATTTGTGATCTTAACTAGTGCAGTTTCTGTACTATGATGGGGCCTGAAACCTGACTGAAATTCTTCAAGGATATTGTTTTCCTGTAAGGAGCATAGTTGAGTAGACACAACCTTTTCTAATATTTTAGATATATTAAAGGAAGGTTTGAAATCGGTCTGTAATTTCATAAGTCATTAGGGTCTAGTTTAGGTTTCTTAAGAAGAGGCTTAATAACTGCTAGCTTGAAAGGTTTAGGGGCGTGACTTAAATATAACGAGGAATTAATAATGTTGAGGAGAGGCTCTCCAGCTGTGTGTATCACTTCTTTCAGTAATCTAGTTGGAATTGGATCTAACAAACATGTTGTTGAATTAGCCGTGGTGATAAGTTTATACAGCTCTTCCTTCCCTATACCTGTAAAGCATTGTAGCTTTGAATGTGGAGCTTTAGGTTGGACTAGATCACCGGATGTTGTCAAAGATTGAACATCCATAATTTTATTCCTGATACTATTGATTTTGTCGGTGAAGAAGTTCATAAAGTCCTCACTACTAAACTGTGATGGAGTACTCTATTCAGATATCTGATGTTTTGTCAATCTAGCCACTGTACTAAATAAGAATCTGGGATTGTTTTAGTTTATTTCTATAAGTTTCACACATACCTCCTGCAGATCACAGAATTCCTGGGGTAAGGTGACTGTGGTGTTGGTTTCAGGGCTTTCGACGGACGTGATGAGGCATGGACAAGGTTGAGCAGTGGTGAAGCAAGTGTTTTGGCAGTGAGACAACCAGTGTGTGAGTTCTTTGTTCCTCCAGGAGATATGTGGGTCATGGAGCTGTAGCCAGGGTAACTCCAAGATGATGGGATTAGCAGGAGATTCGAGGATGTAGAAGGGAAATTGTTCGGCGTGAAACAGTCCGATGGTTAGCTTTAGTGGTGTGGTGATCCAGTTGAGGTATCCCTCACCAATGGGTTGATTGTTGACGGCCGTCCCTCGTAGAGGTGGGATGCATGGCACAGTAGGGAGCTGGTGCTTTTCTATGAGGTTGTTATCGATGATGTTGACGGCCACCCCATAGTCGATTAGTGCTGAGACATGAAATTATTTGTGAGCATGGCTTAACATGGCAGGCACAGTAAAATTGGCTTGAATTTTAGAGCTTCCCACCTGAGTTTTGGAGGGTCTTTCGGGGCAGCGGTAGACTTGGTGACCAGGGTTGCTGCAGTAGTAGCACAGATGTTGTTCAGTGCGTCAAAGGCGTTCCTCCTCTGAAACTCGTGCTCTACCAAGCTGCATGGGCTCCAAATCCAAATCAGCGAGCAAGAGATCATGTTCAAAAAACTGGCAAAAGTCAACACAGTAAATCAGGGCAACGATATGTAGAGCTGCACAAGTGCTAGGAGTGCAGTGTCAATATAGCTTGTTATCTTGATTCAAATTTCTCATAAGCTTAATTGGTCTAAAAAGAGAAAAATTATAATGACTATTTTTGTCTAAATGCTACATAGAAAAATAACAAATTTAAAGCCGGTAACTGCAGTTTGACTAAAACTAATGACTAAAACTTGACAAAAATGCAATGACTTTTCGTCGATTAAAACTATGAAAGACAAAAATGACTAAAATGTGACTAAGACTAATAACTATTTTCATCTGAAGATAAAGACTAAGACTAAATAAAAACTGGCTGTCAAAATTAACACTGCCTTAGAGAAAAACTGCATGAAGCACTCAAGGTGGAGCATCAGCAACTTCAGGAAGATCTTGTAGCATGCAGTGGTTAGATTCCCTCATCATGATAGATAGATAGATAGATAGATAGATAGATAGATAGAGAGATAGAAGATAGATAGATAGATAGATAGATAGATAGATAGATAGATAGATAGATCAGCAAAAAAGCTTTGTGATTTGAACTAAATACATGATGTCAAATTAGCTTTGTAAATTAACATTATGGTCCAAGTTATATAATTCATTTATTATAGCAATAACAACAAGGAATTAGAGAACTCTTCATTAAGTAATTGTGAGACAAATCTAAAACAGTGTCCAGAAATGTAATCCAAGAACAAACAGATGTCAGGAGAGCAGAAACCATCAATAATTGTGCAAAACCCAGAATCACAAACAAAAAAACATACAATATGAGAAAATGCAAAATGAAAATACAGCTTAGTAAGTGCAGCAGATAAACTGTTTTGTGCTGCATTTGTATAGAATTTGGGTGATTGTGTACCATGTGTGTGATTAGTAATCAGGTCACTATCAGAGTGAGGTCTGTGGTTGTAGGGGTAAACTGTAGCAGCTCCTATGTTTCCCTGTCTCTCTTTCACCCTAGTTTATTAAGAGCCTTTATAAAAACACATTGTAATGCACATAAAATCCATCAATGTATAGTTTGACTAAAGCTATAGGGTGTTTCATGCATCTATTATAACCCTGCACTTTTCCTTACTCTAATTATTCTGATTGAACATGTACTATGATGTACCAAATAACCAATCCATGCTAAACTGGGACATCTTGGGAAATAAATAATTATAAATATCTGTACTTTATACTTATTTTGTTATAGCAATTCATCGCATACATGCATCATGAATATGTGGAATATGTTAGTCATGATAATGTTATAAAACAAAATTGGCCAAAGCAAAATCACAGTATATGCAGTATGCATACATGTTCTCTATAGTCTGATTTTATAACTGATTTTTTCTTCACCTTGTTTTGGATAAAAGCAAATCTAAACAAGGGCCAATGTGAGAAAGGATGGAAGTCTCTTGGTTTAAAATGTTACTACTTCTCCAGTTTTAAACTGACCTGGACACAGAGTCGAGATTACTGTGTGGAGAAAGGAGGCCACCTGGTGATTATAACCAGCCAAACTGAACAGGTTTGTACAATTGTAGAGCTTCTTCTATTTCCAATATTTCAGATAAAATTTTAATTATTGGTCTCTATTTCACTTGCATTGGTTACAAGTGTAGGCTATGTGTGATGTATGTTGTTTTCTACATTAGGATTTTGTAGTTTCAAAAATTGGAGAAACACACTGGATTGGTTTGAATGACTTGGAGACTGAGGGACAGTGGATGTGGGTGAACAACCAGGCCTTAAAAGAGACGGGTATAACGTAAGAACCATGTTCTCTTACACAGTCTATAAACTCATTTTACTGTTCCTTTTAAAGATCTACAAAGCTGCAACAACATATAATATACTATTTTTTGTATGAAATGAATTTATTGTTTAGCAAATTCATTACAGTTTTTATGTCTTATGTATGAAGGTTCTGGTATAGCGCTCCAGAAGGACCAAATGAGCCTGATAACTAGAAAGAGGAGGACACTTCTGGAGAGAACTGTGCTGCTCTGGGGGATGGAAATGGTAACATGCATAAATGGTTTGATGCGTCTTGTCATACGATAAAAAAGTGTATCTGTGAAAAGTAAAAGACTTCTTTTTTCACTTGTTCCTGCAAATGCTTGTCTTTCATTAACGGAGGACAATTCTTGGTTGTTGACTATGAACATATGATATTGTAAAATAGCTGTCGTTAAGTTTACCTATAGTTTATTTTTTAACTTGTACACAACCATATACACAATTTATATCCAAGGTAATCTTTTACAGAATCCATTTTCACTTTTTAGCCACATTGTAAAATGTTGTTGTATTTTTTAGCTTGTCTTAACCACTTGATCATGAGAAGATAGTGTGAGAGATCAAGTATATAGCTTTTCTCCTGCTGCTTGTGGAAATCTTTCAGATTGTACTGGAAGGATGAAGTGTGTCCAGTTTATGTTTGCTGAAACTAGAAGTAACATTAAGTTGCTTTGAATAAACAATTTAAAAATGACTAAAAGTGCACATGTCTGGGGGAAAACAGCTTTGTTATATCTCTGTCATTACTTAAAATTTCCATCTTCTCTTACTAATGCTAATTACTTCTACATGTGTTTCAGTTGAACATGGTGTTAAGACTCAGTCTAGGGTTATGCCACATACAGTAACAAACTCACAATTCAAGGAATGATGTCTTTACAACGGGACCACATTATGTCTTTACAATTTTTCTTTATAATAGGACCAAGAATGCCAAAACATTTCCACAAAAAAGTGTTGTGGTATTGTAAAACAGGCAAGTGTATATACACAACTGTACAACAGTGTGACTTCAGGGTTGGCCAAAGCTAAAATAATAAACAAAAAAAAATATTTTTAGAGCTTCCTTCTTCAAATGAAAATCAGTAAAAATACAGTTTTACTTCCCTAACTCCCTAACACACAAAAAAACAGAGAAAAAAGAAACCCACCTCCAAAAGAAATGCCAGCCACACCCCTGCTGCCAGGGAACTGAGTGATATAAGATGTACAGTGATTAGATTATATGGAGAATAATTAAAAAAAAAAAAAACAGAAATGGTCAGAAAGGGGAAAAACAAGCTCGAAGTCAAGAAAACATGCACAAGTCAAAACTTCATAATAATCACAAGCTAACAACCAATCCTAACAAATCCCCCCAAAAAACACTTCTACCAGCCCCCTCCCCCCTTCCCCTTTCCCTCATCGCTTCTCCTCATCGCTTCTCCTCCTCATCGCTTCTCCTCCTCATCGCTTCTCCCCCTTTGTTCCCTTAAATATGCTCACCAATAGTGACATCATCATGTGGAGGCAGGATCAAGGCAGGTTAGGGCAGGCCGGAAACTTGGGAACCTTCTCTGCACACAAAACATGGCACAAAAACACACACAACACAGTAAAGACACACAAAATATCATGGGTTGTAACAAAGGTATAAATACTGGGGGCTGTAATAGCTAAAGTTCTTATTATTTGAAGCTACACCTCTGCTACTGTTATTGCACAGAAGATCAGTATCTCACTTCCTTTCTGATTATAAATAATGTTTATTAGAAAATTTACAGGTATAAAATATTTAAGACAGTAATGTGAAGCAGGGGTTTAAAAAAAAATTAACATTTAAAAAATTGTACATTAAATATGTACCTTAAATGTTACACATAACATCATCGGTCTAAGCTGATAAAAAGTTGCTGTAACATGGCTCTGGGCTGTGTGGACCCGAAAGCAATGTCAGATTTTTAGGAAACCTTTTTCAAAAGCTTCCTAGTTGGAAGAAGTGGGACATATCCACTGTTTTACATAATAAGTAAGTCTTGGCATGTGGACGGAGAAGGGGCGGATCACGTGATGATTCTCACCTGGGTCTCTTGATTGATTTAACTAAAAGAAAAAGTGATTATACTCTGGAATCACAGAATTTAAACAGCATTAAAATCATTTTTAAACATCTTATACATCTTATACTTCATCTAATATGTACTTCTAGTAAGTTTCCTTGAGAAATTTGAGACAATAAAGAGACGTTTAAAATTCGACACCAGTCAGTTGTATTAGCCAAACAGAAGGGTTTGTTTGCTCACCTTTCCTTTTAACAATACATCTGATTACAAGCCCGAGAACAATGGCCATGACGATGCAGCCTAGAGTCATCCAGACAGCAAGCCTTAAGGGTTTCTCTTCTTTCTTTACAAGAAAATATAAATGTGGTGACATTACTAAAATACAAACCCGATTCCAAAAAAGTTGGGACACTGTACAAATTGTGAATAAAAACAGAATGCAATGATGTGGAAGATTCAAATTTCAATATTTTATTCAGAATACAACATAGATTACATATCAAATGTTTAAACTGAGAAAATGTATCATCTTAAGGGAAAAATAAGTTGATTTTAAATTTCATGGCATCAACACATGTCAATGTTGGGACAAGTCCATGTTTACCACTGTGTGGCATCCCCTCTTCTTTTTATAACAGTCTGCAAACGTCTGGGGACTGAGGAGACAAGTTGCTCAAGTTTAGGAATAGGAATGTTGTCCCATTCTTGTCTAATACAGGCTTCTAGTTGCTCAGCTGTCATAGGTCTTCTTTGTCGCATCTTCCTCTTTATGATGCGCCAAATGTTTTCTATGGGTGAAAGATCTGGACTGCAGGCTGGCCATTTCAGTACCCGGATCCTTCTTCTACGCAGCCGTGATGTTGTAATTGATGCAGTATGTGGTCTGGCATTGTCATGTTGGAAAATGCAAGGTCTTCCCTGAAAGAGACGACGTCTGGATGGGAGCATATGTTGTTCTAGAACTTAGATATACCTTTCAGCATTGATGGTGCCTTTCCAGATGTGTAAGCTGCCCATGCCACATGCACTCATACAACCCCATACCATCAGAGATGCAGGCTTCTAAACTGAGCGCTGATAACAACTTGGGTTGTCCTTGTCCTCTTTAGTCCGGATGACATGGCGTCCCAGTTTTCCAAAAAGAACTTCCAATTTTGATTCGTCTGACCACAGAACAGTTTTCCACTTTGCCACAGTCCATTTTAAATGAGCCTTGGCCCAGAGAAAACGCTTGCGCTTCTGGATCAAGTTTAGATATGGCTTCTTTTTTGGCCTATAGAGTTTTAGCTGGCAACGGCGAATAGCACGGTGGATTGTGTTCACCGACAATGTTTTCTGGAAGTATTCCTGAGCTCATGTTGTGATTTCCATTACAGTAGCATTCCTGTATGTGATGCAGTGCCGTCTAAGGGCCCGAAGATCACGGGCATCCAGTATGGTTTTCCAGCCTTGACCCTTACGCACCGAGATTGTTCCATATTCTCTGAATCTTTGGATGATATTATGCACTGTAGATGATGATAACTTCAAACTCTTTGCAATTTTCCTCTGAGAAACTCCTTTCTGATATTGCTCCACTATTTTTCGCCGCAGCATTGGGGGAATTGGTGATCCTCTGCCCATCTTGACTTCTGAGAGACACTGCCACTCTGAGAGGCTCTTTTTATACCCAATCATGTTGCCAATTGACCTAATAAGTTGCAAATTGGTCCTCTAGCTGTTCCTTATATGTACATTTAACTTTTCCGGCTTCTTATTGCTACCTGTCCCAACTTTTTTGGAATGTGTAGCTCTCATGAAATCCAAAATGAGCCAATATTTAGCATGACATTTCAAAATGTCTCACTGTCAACATTTGATATGTTATCTATATTCTATTGTGAATAAAATATAACTTTATGAGATTTGTAAATTATTGCATTCCTTTTTTATTCACAATTTGTACAGTGTCCCAACTTTTTTGGAATCGAGTTTGTAATAATATTAAAGATAAAATAAAAACTTAAAAAATACTAGGTGTAGAAATACACAGGCATGTGTGTTATACTGTAAGTGTAATAATACTTGAGATAAGTTAGATTAAATATGAAACAGAAGAGACTGTTAACTATGGCATTTTCCAGATATACAGTAGTACAGTATAAAATGTCATGTGTGAAGAAATTCTTTAAATCAAAGATATCTTCAAAAATAATTTAATTAAATTTCTTCTTCTTCTTCTTCTTCTTCTTCTTCTTCTTTCGGCTTTTCCCTTCAGGGGTCGCCACAGCGAATCATCTCTCTCCACCTATCCCTATCTTCTGCATCCTCAACACTTGCACCCACTAGCTTCATATCCTCATTAATTCCATCCATATACCTCCTCTTTGGCCTTCCTCTTTGCCTCCTACCTGGCAGCTCCATGTCCAACATTCTCCTACCAATATACTCACTCTCCCTCCTCTGAACATGTCCAAACCATCTTAATCTGGTCTCCCTAACTTTGTCCCCCAAACGTCTAACATGAGCAGTCCCTCTGATGTACTCATTCCTAATCCTGTCCAATCTTGTCACTCCCAAAGAGAACCTCAACATCTTCAGCTCTGCTACCTCTAGCTCTGACTCCTGTCTCTTCCTCAATGACACTGTCTCTAAACCATACAGCATGGCCGGTCTCACCACTGTCCTGTACACCTTCCCCTTGATTCTCGCTGATATTTTCTGATCACAACAGCACTCTGTCATACGCTTTCTCCAAGTCTACAAACACACAGTGCAACTCCCTCTGACCATCCCTATACTTCTCCATCAAAATTCTCAGAGCAAAAATTGCATCTGTTGTGCTCTTTCTGGGCATGAAGCCATACTGCTGCTCACAAATTTCCACTACCTTCCTTAACCTAGCTTCCACTACTCTTTCCCATAGCTTCATTGTATGGCTCATCAACTTTATCCCCCTATAGTTACTGCAACTCTACACGTCACCCTTATTCTTAAAGATCGGCACTAACACACTTCTTCTCCATTCCTCAGGCATCCTCTCACTCTCTAAAACCCTGTTGAACAAACTAGCTAAAAATTCCACTGCTGCCTCTCCCAGACACTTCCAGACCTCCACCGGGATGTCGTCAGGATCAACTGCCTTCCCACTTTTCATCCTCTTCAAAGCCTTCCTGACTTCATCCTTTCTAATCTTATCTACTTTCTGTTCCACAGAGTTCACCCCTTCTACTCTTTTTTCCCTCTCATTTTCCTCATTCATCAGCTCCTCAAAGTATTCCTTCCATCTCCTCTGTACACTCTCCACCCTTCCATCTCTATCCTTAATAACTCTAACTAGCTGCACATCCTTCCCATCTCGATCCCTCTGCCTAGCTAACCTGTACAAGTCCTTCTCTCCCTCTCTAGTGTCTAACCTAGTGTACAACTCGTCATATGCCTTCTGCTTGGCCTTAGACACCTCCCTCTTCACTCTGCGCTGTAACTCCTTGTATTCCTGTCTATTCTCTTCAGTCCTGTCCATGTCCCACTTCTTCTTGGCTAACCTCTTCCTCTGGATACTATCCTGAACTTCCTCATTCCACCACCAAGTCTCCTTATCTTCTTTCCTCCTTCCAGATGAAACACCCAGCACCTTTCTCCCTGTCTCCCTGATCACTTCTGCTGTAGTTTCCCAGTCATCTGGCAGCACTACCTGACCACCCGGAGCCTGCCTCAACTTCTGTCTAAATTCCTCACAACATTCCTCCTTTTTCAGCTTCCACCACTTGGTTTTCTTCTCTATCTTTGACCTCTTCGTCTTACAGACCATCAAAGTCATCCTACACACCACCATCCTATGCTGTCTGGCTACACTCTCTCCCACAACCACTTTACAGTCACTAATCTCTTTCAGATTGCCTCTTCTACATAGGATGTTTTCTACCTGTGTTCTCCTACCTCCACTCTTGTAAGTCACTCTATGCTCCTCCCTCTTCTGAAAATAAGTGTTAACCACACCCATGTCCATCCTCTTAGCAAAGTCCACTACCATCTGTCCTTCAAGGTTCCTTTCCTTAACTCCAAACTTGCCCATCACCTCCTCATCACCTCTGTTCCCCTCACCAACATGTCCATTAAAATCCGCTCCTATCACCACTCTCTCACCCATGGGAATACTCTCCATCACCTCATCTAATTCACTCCAGAATCTCTCTTTCTCCTCTAACTCACAACCTACCTGCGGGGCATAACCACTAACAACATTCAACATCACCCCTTCAATCTCTAACTTCAGACTCATCACCCTGTCTGACACTCTCTTCATCTCCAGGACATTCCTCACAAATTCCTCCTTCAGGACCACACCTACCCCATTTCTCTTACTATCCACACCATAATAAAACAGCTTGAATCCTGCTCCTATACTACGAGCCTTGCTACCCTTCCACCTGGTCTCCTGTACACACAGTATATCCACCTTCCTTCTCTCCATCATATCAGCCAGCTCTCTACCTTTCCCTGTCATAGTACCAACATTCAGAGTTCCTATTCTCAGTCCTACACTCTTACCTTTCCTCTTCTCTCTCTGTCTGTGCACTCTCCTCCCTCCTCTACTTCTTCGACCAACAGTAGCCCAATTTCCACCGGCACCCTGTAGGTCAACGGCGCCGATGGCGGTCGTTGTTAACCCGGGCCTCGACCGATCCGGTATGAAATTCATACTGATGATTCGCATGGTTAAATTTGCCAATGTTTTACCCTTCCTGACGCAACCCTCTCTATTTATCCGGGCTTGGGACCAGCACAGAAGTCACTGGACTGTGACCCCCATGGCTAGATTAATTAAATTTCTTCTTAAAATACTATAAAGAGCAGGAAAGTGTAATAACCTAATTAGCTATTGAATTTTAACTAAGGAAGTCAGTATTTCACTGGATAAGCAAATTTGTGCAATTTTCGAAGGATATACAGTGTTGTATGTTATCATACTAAATATATAATATTATACACTAAGTCACAGACATTATTATACCTTAGCTCATAAATGCAATATCATATCCCAGGCTGTATATCAGATTAATTAGATTAACAGATTAGGGTTTATGTAGCATAGATCATGCTATAAACCATGGATTAGATAAAATATATCAATTTTATATGCACTATATTGCCAAAAGTTTTGGGACACCTCTCCTAAATGATTAAATTCAGGTGTTGTTTTTCAGGGGCTGGGCTCAGCCCCTTAGTTCTAGTGAAAGGAACTTTTAATGCTTCAGCATACCAAGACATTTTGGACAATTTCATGCTGCCAACTTTGTGGGAACAGTTTGGGGATGACCCCTTCCTGTTCCAACATGACTGCACACCAGTGCACAAAGCAAGGTCCATAAAGACCTGGATGAGTGAATTTGGATGGATACATCCTGCTTGCTCCACAGTTAGATTGTTTAATTGTTTAATTTAAAGGTGTCACTTTTTGTCAACTCTACACATAAATGTAAATCAGAATGAAATACATGAAAGCATTGTTAAGCCAGATTTCAACCTTAATTAAATCATTTCTGTTCATTGACATGGTACATAAGGTAGGAATTAATTGACACATTTTATTATTTTTAATTATTTTTCAACAATTTTAGACCTCACAAAGTAATTGTCATACTTTGTTTTACTCTTTAATCTCATACTTATTTAACATTATTCATTTTTTTTACTCATTTCTCATATCTGAAGCTCAGATATGCAAATGAATCAGCACACCTGTTCTAAATATGGACACTGGATAATGTGATTATAAATAGTTGCCTAAAAAATTGTGTAAACACAATGCAACTATGGCCAAAATAGATTAAACAATTAATTCTGTGAAAGTACAACCCTGTGCTTGTTACGGGTGGCAGGTTCGATGCGGACCACTAGGGGGGGATTCCAGCAGGGATTGTGTTGTATTGCTGTTTTCGTATGTCATGTGCTTGTTGTAGCCCTGCCTTATTCCTAATCGTTCCTGTCTTGATTCACCTGTTATTAATGTGTCCTTTAATTATGTTCCCTATTTATAGTGGGGTTTGTGCTTTGGTTTCTTTGCTAGTCCTCGTCGATATATAACGCAGTTACTCGTTTGTGTCTTCGTGGATATATGTTTCTTATTTTCAATAAATCCCTGTCTGCCGTCTATCCCTGCGTGAGGTCTGATCCATATAAACCGGTACGACCAGCTTTATGTGACAGAAGGACTAGCCAACACCGAACAGACCCAGCGTGATAGCCCAGCGAGAACTTTCTTTCTTCCCTGACCCGGTCATTTTCTTTTGCCAGTTTTTGATTTTGGTTTCGGGCCTCGCGCCGCTTCTGTTCCCGTGGGGGACATCGCTCCACTCTCTGGTTTTCCGTGAGGGACGCCGCCTCACCTTTTGTTGGCAAAGGAGGCTTCCGGTTTGTATTTTTTGGATTTTGGTTTTTGTTCCGGTCCTCGCTCCGCTCCTGTTCCCGTGGGGGGCATTGCTCCACCATCTGGTTTTCCGTGGGGGACGCCGCCTCACTTCCATCGGCGAAGGAGGCTTCCGGATTCTGTTTTTTTTTTGTTCCGGCCCTCGCTCTGCTTCTGTTCCCGTGGGGTGCGTTGCTCCACCATCTGGACGTCGCTGGGCTCTGCTGCTCGGTGGTGGACGTCGCTCGGCGCCTCTGCTCGGTTGTGGACGTCGCGTGGGACCCTTTGGCCTTACCGTCGGATCCCGTGCTCCACCCACCTGTCTCGCTTCTGCTTCTCGCTCCCCCCACCTGCCTTGCCTTGATCCTCGCTCCCCCCACTTGCCTCGCCTCTGATCCTTGCTTCCCCTCACTTGCCTTGCCCTTGCTCCTCGCTCCCCCCCTACTTGCCTTGCCATGCTTCTCGCTCCCCCCACCTGCCTCTCTATGCTCCTTGTTCCTCTTCAGGACCCATAGTTTGACCAGACTTTCGGGGAGGGCTACGGTTGGCGCGTCAGGAGCTGCGCCTTAGAGAGGGGGGAAATGTTACGGGTGGCAGATCCGATGCAGAACACTAGGGGGGGTTTCCAGCAGGGATTGTGTTGTATTGCTGTTTTCGTATGCCATGTGCTTGTTGTAGCCCCGCCTTATTCCTAATCGTTCCTGTCTTGATTCACCTGTTCCTAATGTGTCCTTTAATTATGTTCCCTATTTATAGTGGGGTTTGTGCTTTGGTTTCTTTGCTAGTCCTCGTCGGTATGTAACACGTCTGAATGTTACTCGTTTGTGTCTTCGTGGATATATGTTTCTTATTTTCAATAAATCCCTGTCTGCCATCTATCCCTGTGTGAGGTCTGATCCATATAAACCGGTACGACCAGTTTTATGTGACAGTGCTTCTGAACGCTGAGGTATCTGAGGTAGAAGCTGGATGTTGAAATTGTGATACGGTCATTCAGTAATGTTCTACATGACTGAAAGTAAAATATTGCACTTGATATTAATAATAAATATTGCAGCTTTATCTTCAAAAGAGGTTTGATCAAATCTCAGCATCAGTAAGCACAGAAAAGATAAAAGAAAACTTAATGTTACTAATAAAATGACAGATAAATGTATAGCTAGATAGATAGCTAGAAATTAAAGGAACAATTTTTAATCAGAGTATAGAATCAAGTCAATTAAACTCCTGGGATATTGATCTGGTCAGTTAAGTAGCAGAGGGGGTTGTTAATCAGATTTAGCTGCTTTGGTGTTATTAACAAGTGCATTAAACTGGCAACAATGAGACGACCCCCAAAACAGGAAAGGTTTTACAGGTGGAGGCCACTGACATTTTTTTCCTTACTCATCTTTTCTGACTATTTTTTCACTAGTTTTGCATTTGGCTAGGGTCATTGTCACTACTGGTACCAACTCCTCAAGGATGGCACATCAAAATGTGCCATTACCAGGTTTGCTGTGTCTCCCAGCACAGTGTCAAGAGCATGGAGGAGATTCCAGGAGACAGGTAGTTACTATA
>JAUCMX010000028.1:124506-174729 GCA_033459395.1 Hemibagrus guttatus
TCATTTGACTGTAGCATGGACTCAGAAAGCTGTGACATCCACTATCCAAGTTGAAAGTCTTGAAAGTATGAACTGAGCATGGCCTGTGCGCTCCTTTGAGACACACATCCCAGACAACAGCCCAGCCCAAATCCAGTTTCTGAGCGAAGGGGGCATTATTCGGGCCACTAATTTGTTGCAGGATATCTCTTCCCAGTAATAGAAGAATCTCAGCATTGGAGTCATGGGGTGGTATTTCCTGAGCTATATGACTCAGGTGGCTGTGATGGAACGTTGCATCAGGTATCTCTGTACGATCGTTTGGAATCGGATTACATTCTAAAAGAGAAGGGAGAGGGAGACTTATCTTTCCATCAATGGACTCCACAAAGAAATCAGAAATTCTTCTGCCTGCTGTCTCTAGAAGGCCTGCACAAGTTTTCAGTGTATAGGGCAATGGACTTGTTTTGATGTTGAAGATGTCAAAGAAACCTGTTCTAACCAAAGACCGATTGCTTTGCTCATCTAGGATAGCATACATTCTCTTTGCTTGTAGAAGAACTTCTCTCTCGTAGAGATTTCTCTCTGAACCCTCTGCATGTTCTTAAAGGATGAGGTTTTCTATGCATTGTGCAAATTTGGTTCAGGCTAACTGATCTCTTTTTCTGTTCAGATTGTACTTTAGTTGAGGGAATAACTTGAATCTTGTAAACAGATTGGAATTTGTCTCTCAAATCTTTCTCCTTTCTCATATCTCACATGAGGAAACATACTGAAACTTGGATCTGTTTTGTGCTTTCGCTTCTGAGCGGACAAAATTCGCAAACACTGAGAAAGGGGGGAAAGCAACACAATACTCTTGTTTATATTTAGATCCAAACAACATCCATTTTTCTTGAATGTTATAGGGAAGTTTCTCCACAATAGGGTTCACTCCCTTAGAAATGTCCAAGTATGCCAGACCTGGTAAGTACCCCTCGAGCTTTGCAGCTTCTAGTTCTGAGAGGATGTCTCCTAAATCCAGAAGCTTTTGTGGGTCTTTGTTACTCTTGGGAAGTTTTCCAGTTTGGTAAAAAGAGCATGTTCAATTGCTTCTGGAGAACCATATTTTTCCTCAAGACTGCCATGTCATTATCAGTGCAGCTGACATAAACATGGGTTTCTGATATAAACAGCTTTCTATCTCCGTGCATGCTCAGAAGATTCTTTACCCAGGAATTTAATCAAGAGATCCAGTTTTTCAGCAGATGAAAGACCCAGACCAGAAATTGCACTCTGGAAAGATGATTTCCATGCCCAGTAATTAATGGGCTTGTCATCAAAGTAAGTAAGCCCTGCTGACACTAGCTGCGTATGAGCTAGATACTCTGCGAGGTCATAGGTAATGGACAAGGAATCTCCTTTATCAGGAGGTCTACTTTGTATTTTGTAGCGACAAAGGCTGTGTTTTTGTGACATCTTGAGACATACCTGCACTGAAGTCCATGTTTTGTGAACTAATTGGTAAGACCTCGGTGCCAGAACAGAGAAGAGTCTAGATGTATACATACCTTTTTCCCTGAGAGATGGTGGGACCAGTCGAGCAGTGCTAGTGGATCTGAGTGAGCAAGGTGCAGTGCGAGGAGTGACGAGAGCTTTGAGGTAAGATGGTGCTGGTCCATTCTTGGCTTTGTAGGCAAGCATTAGTGTTTTGAATCTGATGCGTGCAGCGACCGGAAGCTAGTGGAGGGAACGCAGCAATGGGGTGGTGTGGGAGAACTTAGGCAGGTTGAAAACAAGTCGTGCAGCTGCATTTTGGATCATTTGCAGTGGGCAAATTGCATTCAGAAGTAAACCTGCCAGAAGAGAGTGGCAGTAGTCCAATCTCGAAATGACCAGAGACTGAACAAGCACCTTTAGTAGCCTGTGTGGACAGAAATGGCCGAATCCTTCTGATGTTGTACAGAAGAAACCGACATGAGCGTGTCACATTAGTGACATGGGAGGAAAAGGATAGTTGATTGTCCATGGTTACCCTAAGGTTGCGAGCAGTGGCTGAAGGGGAAATCATGGAGTTGTTCAGAGATATAGCAAGGTCTTGGGCTGGGGATGGATCACCTGGGATGACCAGCAGCTCAGTTTTGCTGGGATTGAGTTTCAGCTGATGAGCAGTCATCCAAGATGAAATGTCCACCAGACACGCTGAGATCCGAGCAGAAACCGTGGTATCTGAGGGAGGGAAGGAGAAGATAAGTTGGGTGTCATCGGCATAGCAGTGGTATGAAAATCCATGTGAGGATATAACTTTGCCAAGAGAGTGAGTATAGAGGGAGAAAAGGGGGAGGACCAAGTACTGAGACCCTTTCGGGACACCAGTAGAGAGTCTGCGTGGAGCAGATGTCAATCCCTTCCATGTTACCTGATATGAGCGACCATCCAGGTAGGAAGCAAACCATTCCCATGCTGTTCCACAAATTCCAAGACTCCTGAGGGTGGACAAGAGAGTCTTGTGGTTTACTGTGTCAAATGCTGCAGACAGGTCGAGGAGGATGAGGACTGATGACAGTTTGGCTGATCTTTGCAGCATGTAGTTTCTCAGTGACTGCCAAAAGGGCAGTCTCTGTGGAATGTGCTGCTTTGAAGCCAGTTTGGTTGGGGTCATGGAGGTTATTCTGCATGAGATAGTCAGACAGCTGATTACAAACAACACGTTCGAGAATTTTTGAAAGGAATGAGAGAACTGATACCGGTCTGTAGTTGCTGATGTCTGAGGGATCCTGTTGGAAATTTCCTTGAAGAATCATGCATTGCATAAATCAAATTCTAATCAAGTCATAATTCTATGTTTAGCCTAATTATAACTACAGAAAATTAATCATTAAATCCTACTTTATTATTATTATTATTATTGCATTACTCTAATTTACCTTAGTCAGTTTTAAAAAAGTAGTCTTTAAATAAGATTTAATCTAATTTACTATCTACTCAAATCATGTAAGCATTTAATAATAATTACTGATATCTATGTTAAGCAGTAATCATCTAATAATCATTTAATCCGTAACAGAGTACTCAGATTAAGCACTGATTATTTTAAGTCATAATCCATCAATCTTACATTTACATTTCTGGCATTTAGCAGACGCCCTTATCCAGAGCGACTTACATTTTCATCTCATTTTTTTATACAACTGAGCATTTTTGGGGTTAAGGGCCTTGCTCAGGGGCCCAGTAGCTGCAGCTTGGTGGACCTGAGATTCGAACACACAACCTTCCGATTAGTAGTCCAATGCCTTAACCACTAAACCACATCCCCCTTTACTTTACTAAGTAATCTTACTTTATTATCCTCATCTTAAATCAATATTGAAGCAGTATAACCTTTAGATGACAGGTGAAATTTACTGACAATAGCATATGGATAAAAAATTTAATAAGAAAAAGTAAAAATAAATAGAGACTCATAATCAAGTAGTGAGTAGTTTATTAGACAGTAGGATAAAAAAAGGGAGAATGAAGAATCTTAAGAGGCGAGCACTCTCAAAGCGGCGTCTCAGGCTTCGGCGGAGA
Organism: Hemibagrus guttatus; assembly: GCA_033459395.1. Taxonomy (NCBI): domain Eukaryota; kingdom Metazoa; phylum Chordata; class Actinopteri; order Siluriformes; family Bagridae; genus Hemibagrus; species Hemibagrus guttatus. The sequence goes on from JAUCMX010000028.1 coordinate 128,035, forward strand.
GACCTGTGGCCTGCGGAGTGAGAATCAGCAAGACCAACGTTCTTAAAAACAACGTGTACGGCAACCCTAGAAACAGGAGAGGGGAACGTCATAACAACCCTCAGATAGGACAATAACAAGATATGAAATTGACTGGTGGAACAGAACAACCGAATGAGAAATTAATATAATATTAATAGAAGTACACAGTGTACTAAAAACAAAGTATACCACACAGAGAGAGCGTAAGGAGTAGGTAAAGGGATAAATAGGGAAATTGATTTACCTAGGTAGGGTGGGTGCTGTAAGGTCCGGTGGGGAAAAACCAGAGGTGTCAGAGATGGAAGAGACGAGATGATGCGAGGCAAATGGCAAGTAGCGATGTTTATAGATTAGGTGGGGCAAGGCAGGGCCCAAGTTAAATCAAAACAGTGAATGAACCTTTTCTAGTGGCTGGTATACCCAAAACATGGAACAAAGTAAGCAATCACTGAATGACAACTAAGCACAGAAGTAATGTAATGTACAGGGGAAATATAAAAAAGGGTTGTGATAGAAAATATGGGAGGTAACTACACTAAACCTAACTGAACTAGCTGCAGAGCAAAAATAAGGTTAAGCCTCAGATAATAAAACCAACAGTGAATAAAGGTAAAGGAATAAAATCTAATTAAATGTTGGGAAGGGAAACATCTCAATACTCTAAATAAATGCACAAAACAAGCCCTTAAGTACTCTGATATAGGGGATATGATAAATAGGTTCCTAAAATATAAAGTAGTAAAAAACCTAATTTCTGCAAATACTGTGACCTGGTAATTGTGATAGACAGGCCTTGGCCTGACCCACAGGCCCGGCCATTGGTATCCTTAAGGCCATCAGGTATGGACAAATGAAGGGGGGTTTGATTTTATGGGGGCCTATTCAGCAAAATAATCCTCTATCGTCAAAACAAGCGCTGACAAACAAGTGTAAGGAGGGGAGAAGAAGCCCCTATATATTGGGGGACATTTATGTGGGGGTCTTTGCACTTGACCGCATCGAGCTCGAAGCTGTGTTTTTGAGTGCCAATAAAGCTGGTTTGCTTCTTCTCATACAAGCCTGAAGGAGTTTCATTATTTTCTTTCTTACAATTTAGCAAAGTGTTTGGTAAATATAGGGTATTGCAGAAGACTTCAGAACCACCCAGAAGAGTGTCCACTCAGAGGGGACTCTGAGTTCCGACAATCCAGAGCAATCCAGGCTTTCTTAAAGACAGTTGGAACATGACCAGATGTTAAGGATCCATTGATGACTGTGGTGATGAAGGGTAGGAGGTCAGGTGTGATGGTCTGGAGCATAGCTGAAGGGATTGGATCCAGTGGGCAGGTGGTAGGATTGCAGGACCGAGTAATTTGCAAAACCTCTTCTGCTGCTACAGTTGAGAGCTGCGTCAGTGAAGGAGTAGCAGAGTGCTGACTGTGTGATGTAGATGAAGTTGGGAGAGACGTGAAGGTCTGGCAGATCCTCTCAGTATTCTCTGTGTAAAAAGTGGCAAAATCTTGAGAGTGTTGAGTAGTGACGAGAAGATGTTGTGGAGCTTTCGGGGATCTTGTGCAGAAGTTTCAAGCTTTTCCTTGTAGAAGGAGGTCTTGGCAGAATTCATGTCCAAGTAGAATTTGGACAGGAGCGTACGATAAGAGATGAGGTCTGTGTCAAGTTTAGATTTCTTCCACTTCCTCGCTGCTGATCGCAGTTCTCTCCGATTGTTGCGAAGCACGTCTGACAGCCAAGGAGCAGTAGAAGAATTCTTCTTGCGTATAGTGGACAAAGGGCAGAGAATGTCCATGGTTGAGGAAAGAGAGGAGAGCAAAGTGTCAGTAGCTGAGTCCAGGGGAAGGGAGGAAAAGGAGTCATGGTCAGATGAAAGAGTGCAGGAAGCTACAGAGGAAGAAGAAATAGAGTGGAGGTTTCGGAGGGTGAGAGAGAGGTGCTGGGAGTTATGTTTAGGCAGGATAGGGAGAGTGATAGTGAAGGATACCAGGTGATGATCTGAGATATGAAGTGGGGTAGCAGTCATATCTGTAGCTGGGGAAGGATGAGTGAAGACTAGATCTAGGACGTTTCCTTCCTTGTGTGTGGGAGGGCAGCTGTTGAAAGACAAGGAGAATGAATTCGGAAGAGCCAGAAGGCCAGAAGACTGAAGCTTGTCAGATGGGAGGTTGAAATCTCCAAGAACCATCAGAGGGGTGCTGTCAGAAGGGAAGACACTGAGGAGTGTGTCCATTTCTTCCAAGAAGTCTCCTAGGGGACCAGGGGGACAGTAGATGACAATGATGAAGAGGTTGATTGGAGAGGTAACTGAAACTGCATGGAATTCAAAAGAAGAGATGGTTAGATGAGACAAGGGGAGAGGTGAGGAACACCATCTCCGTGACAACAGCAGACCTGTACCACCACCCCTGCCTGATTCTCGTGGTGAGTGAGAGAAAGTATAGGCAGAGGATAGAGCAGCTGGTGTAGTAGTGTACTGTGGTGATATCCAGATCTCAGTTAGTGCCAAAAAATCAAAGGAATAGTGGGAGGTTAAAGCTGAGATGAAGTCAGCCTTCCTTACAGCAGATTAGCAGTTCCAGAGCCCACCTACCACCACTGTTTGAGACTGACACAACAGGGGAGGGTAGATGAGGTTGCTGGAAACATGACCTCTGCTTCGTGGATGAGAATGCCTGCGTCTGTAAGAGGTAACAACAGAAATCGGTTTGAGGCACATGTCTGTGGTCTTGTCAAAGTATGAAAAGTGAGATTAAGGATGTAAGAGAACAAGAAAAGATGACAATATACTTACTATTTAAGAAATTAACAGGTATTGACGAGGTAATCTGCGAGACCGAAACTGTTCTTGATTAATCAACCGAGACAGCTAAGAAGCAAGGATCAACAAGCTATACAAAAACAGTTCAAATAACAACTCTAGAACCAACCAAGTTAAACAAATAGTACACAAAAGTCAGAATCCTACCTTACCAGATGGGAACAGATTCAAATGAAGAGTTAAAGCACATTCCTCTTCTCTCCAGTGCAAACCTCCACCTCTCCAGGTTTTCCTCCACCTGCTCCCTGCTCTCACTACAGATCACAATGTCATCTGTAAACATCATTGTCCAAGGAGACTCCTGTCTGACCTCCTCCGACAACTGGTCCATCACCATAGCAAACAGGAAGGGGTTAAGAGCCGATCCCTGATGCAGTCCCACCTCCACTTTGAACTCCTCTGTCTGACCTACAGCACACCTCACCACTGTCCTGCTCCTCTCATACATGTCCTGCACCATTCATACTTCTCTGCTACTCCTGATTTCCTCATACAGTACCACAGCTCTTCTCTTGGCACCCTGTGATACACTTTCTCCAAGTCCACAAACACACAGTGCAACTCCCTCTGACCATCCCTATACTTCTCCATCAAAATTCTCAGAGCAAAAATTGCATCTGTTGTGCTCTTTCTGGGCATGAAGCCATACTGCTGCTCACAAATTTCCACTACCTTCCTTAACCTAGCTTCCACTACTCTTTCCCATAGCTTCATTGTATGGCTCATCAACTTTATTCCCCTATATTTGCTGCAACTCTTGACGTCACCCTTATTCTTAAAGATCGGCACTAATACCCTTCTCCATTCCTCAGGCATCTTCTCACTCTTTAAAACCCTGTTAAACAAACTAGTTAAAAATTCCACTGCTGCCTCTCCTAGACACTTCCAGACCTCCACCGGGATGTCATCAGGACCAACTGCCTTTCCACTTTTCATCCTCTTCAAAGCCTTCCTGACTTCATCCTATCTAATCTTATCTACTTTCTGTTCCACAGAGTTCACCCCTTCTACTCTTTTTTCCCTCTCATTTTCCTCATTCATCAGCTCCTCAAAGTATTCCTTCCATCTCCTCTGTACACTCTCCACCCTTCCATCTCTATCCTTAATAACTCTAACTTGCTGCACATCCTTCCCATCTCGATCCCTCTGCCTAGCTAACCTGGACAAGTCCTTCTCTCCTTCTCTAGTGTCTGACCTAGTGTACAACTCGTCATATGCCTTCTGCTTGGCCTTGTATTCCTGTCTATTCTCTTCAGTCCTGTCCATGTCCCACTTCTTCTTGGCTAACCTCTTCCTCTGGATACTATCCTGAACTTCCTCATTCCACCACCAAGTCTCCTTATCTTCTTTCCTCCTTCCAGATGAAACACCCAGCACCTTTCTTTGTCACTGTGATCACTTCTGCTGTAGCTTCCCAGTCATCTGGCAGCACTACCTGACCCCCGAGACCCTACCTCAACTTCTGTCTAAATTCCTCACAACATTCCTCCTTTTTCAGCTTCCACCACTTGGTTTTCTTCTCTCTCTATATCTTTGACCTCTTCTTCTTACAGACCATCAAAGTCATCCTACACACCACCATCCTATGCTGTCTGGCTACACTCTCTCCCACTACCACTTTACAGTCACTAATCTCTTTCAGATTGCCTCTTCTACATAGGATGTAGTCTACCTGTGTGCTCCTACCTCCACTCTTGTAAGTCACTCTATGCTCCTCCCTCTTCTGAAAATAAGTCTTAACCACAGACATGTCCATCCTCTTAGCAAAGTCCACTACCATCTGTCCTTCAAGGTTCCTTTCCTTAACTCCAAACTTGCCCATCACCTCCTCATCACCTCTGTTCCCCTCACCAACATATCCATTAAAAAAACGCACCACTCTCTCACCCGTGGGAATACTTTCCATCACCTCATCTAATTCACTCCAGAATCTCTCTTTCTCCGCTCACAACCTACCTGTGGGGCATATCTCTAACTTCAGACTTATCAACCTGTCTGACACTCTCTTCACCTCCAGAACATTCCTCACAAACTCCTCCTTCAGGACCACACCTACCCCATTTTTCTTACAATTCACACCATAATAAAACAGCTTGAATCCTGCTTCTATACTACGAGCCTTGCTACCCTTCCTATACACACAGTATATCCACCTTCCTTCTCTCCATCATATTAGCCAGGTCGCTACCGTTCCCTGTCATAGTACCAACATTCAGAGTTCCTATTCTCAGTCCCACACTCTTACCTTTCCTCTTCTCTCTCTGTCTATGCACTCTCCTCCCTCCTCTACTTCTTCGACCAACACTAGCCCAATTTCCACCGGCGCCCTGTAGGTCACCGGCACCGATGGTGGTCATTGTTAACCCGGGCCTCAACCGATAAGGTATGAAATTCGTACTGACGATTCGCATGGTCAAATTTGGCATGTTTTACGTCGGATGCCCTTCCTGACGCAACCCCCTCTATTTATCTGGGCTTGAGACCGGCACAGAAGTCACTGGACTGCGACCCCCATGGCTAGATTTATGTAAAGATAATTAAACTAAGAAAATATACATCGTGATGTCAAAATAACCTTCTTAAAGAATCGCATGATAAATTTAACACTATGTACTTACAGGCATTGCGTCTAACAGATGCAAAGAAAGATGATGTTTAAGGATTAGTTGAACAGCTACCAAATTTTCCTGAACTACAGCAATACTTCCTGTTTCCTTAACTAAGAGAATACGGGTAGCTACTTTTCAAAATCAAAGTCCTCACTGAGTTGACACATACAAAATAGTAAACATTGTGATAAATCAAAATCAATTCAGTCCAGCACACTTCTGAAGTTTGTGTTACAGATTAGTGCACAACATAACCAGAATTACAAAATCTTACAAATTACAAATTTTATTTCTTATTGTTATATTTATTTCTAATTCAAATCTGCTGCTGAAGATGACTCAACGTAGACGGTTTAAATATTACAGTGGATGGTACCACTTATAAACTACGAAAATGGCTTAGAAATACAATTGCTGTTATTGTTTTGGACTGCAATTGCCATGAACAATTTTGCATTTAAGTTGCCATCAGTAACCAGTTAACTATTCCACTTTTTGATTAAAAAAGACAGGAATACATACTTATAGACAGGAAAAGTATTTATAATCATATTATCCAATGTCCATATTTAGAACAGGTGTTCTCTTTTTCTGCTTCATTTGCATATCTGAGATATGAGAAATAAGAAAAAAAAAAAAAACTGCTGAAGAAGTGAACAATGTTCAGTAAATATGAGATTAAAGAGTTTTTCATATATGTTTTTTTTTTCACATATGTTCATACAATCAGTAATTATAGCCAAAGGTAATTATTTGACTAAGGGCATGTCATCCATTTATATGATAGTGTAAGTAGTGTAGCACTGTTGGCATCAAAGAAAGCATAATGACTTGTAACTTAGAGGCTTTTAGCTTTAATAAGACATACTCATTTCCAAGCAGAATCCTGGGGTAGACTTCTGAAATCTTTAGATGGCATGCTGAAGTGGCCATTTTTGTCTGAAAAAAGGTCATTAAGCTGCTGCACAAACACTTCATAGTCGGTCAAATTCAACTGAAGATTCCTTTAAGTATCCCCTTAAGTCCTTTGTCTATGGTGCTTGAAAGTTGAAGGATTCTTTCATTTTTAGTCTTTGTAGCATGGAGCTTGGGAAAGTTGTTTATTCCAATGACTGAATTTTTAGCTTTGTTAATCACTAGATTGAAGCAGTTCATCTTGCTTAAAACATTACAAAATAAATCTTTTTTTTTTTTTAAAGTAAAGTAAAGTGCATGATCACTTAAATAAATAAAAGGGAGTGGTGTTAAATTGACCAGCCATCCTGTTATTATGATACAGAGTATAATACCTACAATTCACTAATATCTCTCTTTTTAAAATAACCTACAGTGTATTGTACATATCCAACACCATCATCAAGTTAGCAGACAACAGCACGGTGATCGGCCTCATCAGTGACAACGAGGAGACAGCCTACAAGGCGGAGGTGCAACACTTGGTGGCATGGTGTGCTGACAATAGCCTGCTCCTTAACACCAGTAAGACAAAGGAGCTCATCTTTGACTTCAGGAGAGAGAAAGGAAGAACGCACGACCTCATCCACATCAACAGAATGGCTGTTGAGCGTGTATCCAGCTTCAAGTTTCTGGGGACCCACATCTCAGAGGATCTGTCCTGGACCACTAATACCTCCAGTCTGGTCACAAAGGCTCATCAGCGCCTTTTTTACCTAAACAATCTGAAGAAGAACCACCTGTCCTCAACCATCCTGGTGAACTTCTACCGTTGTGGGATTGAGAGCATCCTGACCAACTGCATCACTGTCTGGTATGGGAACTGCTCAGTCGCAGACCGCAAGGCACTGCAATGGGAGGTTACAACCACCCAACGCATTATAGCCCCACTTCCTGCAATTGAGGACATCCAGAAGAAGCGCTGTCTATGTCGGGCCCACAGCATTCTCGAAGACTCATCCCACCCTGCCCATAGCCTTTTCAAACTTTTACCCTCCGGAAGGCGATTCAGGAGCCTCCTGACCAAAACTAGCAGACTAAGGAACAGCTTTTTCCTCACAGCAGTCTCCCTAGTGAACTCTGCCCCCTGTTGAACCCCTTTGCCTTCCCTCACCACAACACTCTCCTCATCCCTCCTTTTGGTTGACTGTATTTACTTCATCTAGCCATGTCACTTCCACGTAAGCAATGCATCTAGCACACATTCACATGCTATATATAATTGTTCATAGCATCAGCCTATACATCATTTGCACGTTCCATTTGTATTGTATGCACATGGCACTAACCTCCTGTATATATGCTCATTGCACATATGTATATTGTTAATATTACTCTGTATATTATGCCCATAGCACACACATCTATATATCATGTTGATATTTCATGTAGAAAATTGTATATATCCACCTGTATCTATAATACTCCTATCTGGACACCTATATACATAATTCATGGTATTCTGTATATCATATCCATAGCTCATACATCTGCATATGATGTTTATAATACTGTATATACACAACCGTAATTTATCTCCATAGAACTGCATCTTTACATATGTACTTATCTGGACATATTAGTTTATCTCCACTTCTGTATATAAAGCACTTGCTGCTCATCACACTTCTGGTTAGATGCTAAAATGCATTTCTTTGCCTTGTACTTGTACATGTGTAATGACAATAAAGTTGAATCTAATCTAATCTAATATGAATAATGTACATAATGTACCTATAATACATTTATGAGTCATTTCATATTGGCTTCATTCAGCTTAAATTAACTTTTGTGTGAATATACTGTGACCGTGATTTTATGCAAAAATGTTAGAAATATGATTGTGCACATATTATATTAATTATGTCCAGTGTCGGCCGGTCAATAGGTGTCAATGGGGCGCCGCCCCCTTAAAGTTAGCCAGAGAAGAAAGCTACTTTAACACGTTAACAATAATTATATATTTTAATAACGAAATAAAATCATTTAGTCGTACCATTCCTCTGTTAGTCATATTATCATTTATTTAAAAAAAATCAAAACTGTATTTCGCTTGTGTGTGTGTGTGTGTGTGTATATATATATACATGTGTGTGTGTGTGTGTGTGTGTGTGTGTGTGTGTGTGTGCGCACGCGCGCGCGGGGCACTGGACAAACGAGTGTGTACGTGGCAACGTAAAAAGCATGTGACTTGAGGCTGAGCTCTGATAGGCTTGTTTAAAATTTTCTTTTGTTTTTTGCGAATTAATATTGTTTTTATATTTTTGGCCTCATGTGATTGGACCATTCTCAGCGAGTCTCTTTACCGCTCAGCAGATGGTCAGTTAAAAGGAGAGGTACGGATTAATGTAGAAGCAAGCGAAATATCTCGACATGGAAGAAAATTCGGCGTGTGGATGAAGAAAAGAAAAGTAGCTTGGACCAAATCGACACAATTTGCAAATTCAGCAGCAGTCAAGTAAATGGCAACTTCCCTGTGTGTGTGAGATTACCTTCATTACTGATAATAAACATACATTGAACTCAAATTCACTGATTCATAGTAGATTTATTGCATGATTTAACAGTTGACTTTTTCACTATTTTATCTTAGCAGTAATGATACATAATCACCCGATGAATGGTTATTTACAGTCCTGCATTACTAACAGTTTTTAAGTTTGTTTGCTCCCCCACCCCCCAAAAATATTTTAGCACCAGCCGCCACTGATTATGTCCATAGAATAAAATGTATACCCATCCGGGTTTAAAAAAAAAAAAAAAGCTATGTCCAAATGAGTTTAGTAAAATGATCACGTGATCTGACGTTGTGTTTTTGTTGTTGTTTTTATACACACACTGTTCTGATTCCAGTTCTGTTCGATTACGTCACTGTAGCGATACAGAACTATTACACGCCTAGACTCTTTAGATAGAACACGAAGCTTTCATATCGCTACGGACCTTCGTGCAGATAGCTGTGTTTTCTTACTGACAGTTTTGTTTGAGAAACAGTACGATAAAAGCGGAAAAAATGTTTGGGTTACTTCGCCAAGAAGAAGATAGACATCCGATGCGCCCCCTGCTGTCTGAGGCTGGTGTTGCAGCCATGGTCGCCGGCGCTTATCGTTACATTAGAAACAATCTTAACGATTGGGAGAAAATTACTGTGACCGAAGGTAAGATATTTTCAGCTTCTTGTTTCTCAGATGTGGTTAAACCTGCTGAGTTTTATTTCTCTGTGTTTTTAGGGAGAAAACAGACATATTTGAATTAGGTAGACTTTCCAAATGCACTTGAACGGGCTGTATTTCAATATTCTGTGGAGCAGCGGTATTAAACTGTATCAAGGGATTACAAATGGGTTGGAAAATACTGCAAAATAAATAGTTTGAAGTGGGGACAATTGACAGATCAGCTTGTTTTAAATGAACAGACTCTCTCTGGAAGCCCCGCCCATCGTGTTAGAAATATTTCGTCTTTTAAACATGTGCTCAAGCATCTTCCCTGCTTTCTCTCAGATTAAATAAAGAATATTTTGAGTTCATTAATGTGAGAATAAATCTGCCAGTCTTCTCGACTTGGCTAATATTAGATATTCCACATCTATACAACAGACGTCTTCAAACGTTTTCCTCAATGGGATTATTTTTACTTTATCCCACTGCGTGGGATAATTTTGTACAAAGTTAGTAAATAACTCTGTACAATAAACATAATCCCATTGAGGAAAACGTTTGAAGACGTCTGCTGTATAAATGTGGAAAGTGAAGTGGAAAATACAGTTCTGGTGATGATGTGATGATATTATGGTTTTTCATATTTAGATTCAGTGCAGGACCAGGCAGTGGGACCTGTTCTGGACCAAACACCTCGTAAATGCTGAAAAGCTCCTGAGGTAAAACAACACATTTCTTATGCTTTTCAATCTAACCCTAAATGACATATTTGAAAAAATTACAGTTTCTCACTGTTAGGAGAGTTTTAGTTAAGTGAAATTGATTCACACTGTTAAATGATGTACTGTGCCCCTAAAATTAGCTTAACAGCAAGTACATTAACATTTTTATTTTTATGTATAAACTTAATTTACCCACAGTATATGTGTACATGTGTGTTTGTTCTTGTGTATTCTGCTTTGATGGTTGTACATATCCCTTTAGCTGGAAGACAAAGTGAGGGAGCTGGACAGAGAATGTAAGCAGCAGAGGCGATCTCGCATCATCCTGCAAACACAGAACAACGAGATGAAGAAGATATTCCAACAGAAGGAGATGTTTCTGCAGGTCAGATCTCTTACATTTCTGCCATTTGGATATGCATTGCTTATCCAGAGCAACTTTCAATTATCCCATTTCATACAATTGAGCAGTTGAGTCTAATCTTGCTCGAGGGCTCAATGGCGGCAGCTTGGAAGTGCTGGGAATTAAACTCACAACTTTGTGAGTGATAATCCAACGCTTCACCCACTGAATTGCCATAACATCTTACCTTAAGCTATGGCTGCTTTTGTGGACATTATTTGGAAAAAAGCTTTGTATTGTGACTCAGAGGTGTAAATTTGGTATTTATAGACATTTCAAAGTCACAAACACTCAGTACTAATAGTGAAAAATAATAATAATAATAATAATTAAAAAATATATATATTTTAAGCTTATCCCAGTACTGCTCAAATTGTGAATACACCCTGAATGGGATGGCACCCTGTATAGGAAGGCCAGATACTGAAACTCTTATTAAACATAAAGGAAGGTCATAAAATAAGGTCATGAATTTGTGTTTTTGTTGATTCTTGTCTTTGTCTAGTGGTCCCTTTTATGTGGACCCACTTTTTAGGCTCCTCTCACAACTGAGGAATAAGTGTTGGGTGTATGAATATAAAGTTCACTAGCTGTGTGTGTTGAACTTTTAGGTGTCACTGGCTGACGCCCAGCAGAAGCACCAGAAGGCTCTAGAGTCCATCAGTCAGCTGGAGGAGGAGAAGTCAGAGCTGATAAATTTGGTGAACACACTGCTTTCCAGAGAGCAGGAGCAGGGAGAAGCACTCTGTCACTCTCAGCTTGAGATTGATGAGCTGCAAAAACCCAAGCAAGAAAAGCTTTGCTCTGCTGAGTTTTGTTTTAGGATTAATGTATGATGGCTTGCAGCACTGATTCTCAGTAAAAATCCTGGTGACATTTTTGTTAGTAGAACAAAGCAGGATTTATTTCTGAAATCTCTATAGTGTGTCAGTAAATCAGAAGCATGTTTTTTAGATGTGAGGCAAGCAACATTAAAGGAAAAACACTAAGGCAAAATTCTCATACAGGTTTAAATACATCACAAGGTTAGTTATATGCACATTTTAAACATTTTAGGAGTGTGAGCAAAAGCAGGAGGCCCACAGTGCTCTGCTGTTGGAATATGAAGAGATAAAGAAGGAGCTGACATGCACAGAGGAAGTGTTGAAGGTAAATCTGACTTCTTGCAAAACCATGACTGCTGTTGTGAATTGTTTGTGTGTGTTCTTGTATAGTTAAATTTGAGTGTCGGTATAGAAGCAATTAAAGCCATGTTTGTTGAACTTGCAGGTATCTCTGGCTGATGCCGAGTTGAAGAACCAGAAGGCTCTGGAGTCCGTCAGTCAGCTGGAGGAAAAGTCAGAACTGACGAACCTTTTGAACACACTGCGTTCCAACGTGGAGGAGCTGGGGGAAACATTCTGTAACTCGGATTTTGAGATGGATGAGCTACAGAACGTAAGCATGAAAAGCTTTGCTCTGTTGAGTTTTATTAGGATTAATGTATGATGGCTTGCAGCACAACCCAAATTACTGATTCTCAGTAAAAATCCTAGTGACATTTTTGTTAGTAGCTGCAAACAAGTGCTTTTTACAGCAAAAAGTAAAGAAAGAAATTCCTGCATCCTGTAAATGATGCTGCTCAAACATATTGACTTTGTCAAACCTGACCCAAATCATGATAAGTAGCTGATGCAGAGGCATAAAGAACAAGCAGGATTTATTTCTGAAATCTCTATAGTGTGTCAATACATCAGAAGCATGTATTTTAGATGTGAGGCAAGCAACATTAAAGGAAAAACACTAAGGCAAACTTGTCATACAGGTTTAATTACATCACAAGGTTAGTTATATGCACTTTTTTAAATATTTTAGGAGTGTGAGCAAAAGCAGGAGGCCCACAGTGCTCTGCTTTTGGAAAATGAAGAGATAAAGAAGGAGCTGACATGCACAGAGGAAGTGCTGAAGGTAAATCTGTCTTCTTGCAAAACCATGACTGCTCTTGTGAATTGTTTGTGTGTGTTCTTGTATAGTTAAACTTGAGTGTCGGTATAGAAGTACTTAAAGCCATGTTTGTTGAACTTGCAGGTATCTCTGGCTGATGCCGAGTTGAAGAACCAGAAGGCTCTGGAGTCCATCAGCCAGCTGGAGGAGGAGAAGTCAGAGCTGACGAACCTGGTGAACACACTGCGTTCCACAGTGGAGGAGCTGGGAGAAACGCTCTGTAACTGTCATTCTGAGATGGATGAGCTACAGAACGTAAGCAAGAAAAGCTTTGCTCTGTCAAGTTTTATTAGGATTAATGTAAGATGGCTTGCAGCACAACCCAAACTACTGATTCTTAGTAAAAAACCTGGTGACATTTTTGTTAGTAGCTGCAAACAAGTGCTTTTTATAATCATACAGCAAAAAGTAAAGAAAGAAATTCCTGCATCCTGTAAATGATGCTGCTCAAACATATTGACTTTGTCAAACCTGACCCAAATCATGATAAGTAGCTGATGCAGAGGCATAAAGAACAAGCAGGATTTATTTCTGAAATCTCTTTAGTGTGTCAATAAATCAGAAGCATGTTTTTTAGATGTGAGGCAAGCAATATTAAAGGAAAAACACTAAGGCAAAATTCTCATACAGGTTTAATTACATCACAAGGTTAGTTATATGCACTCTTTAAACATTTTAGGAGTGTGAGCAAAAGCAGGAGGCCCACAGTGCTCTGCTGTTGGAAAATGAAGAGATAAAGAAGGAGCTGACACCCACAGAGGAAGTGTTGAAGGTAAATCTGTCTTCTTGCAAAACCATGAGATGCTGTTGTGAATTGTTTGTGTGTGTTCTTGTATAGTTAAATTTGAGTGTCGGTGTAGAAGTAATTAAAGCTGTGTTTGTTGAACTTGCAGGTATCTCTGGCTGATGCCGAATTGAAGAACCAGAAGGCTCTGGAGTCCGTCAGTCAGCTGGAGAAGGAGAAGTCAGAGCTGATGAAACGGGAGACAAAACTCCGTTTCACAGTGCAGGAGCTGGGAGGACAGCTCTGTGACTGCAACCTTTATATTGATAAGCTAAAGAATGTAAGCACGAAAAGCTTTGCATGAAACAATCCCTGTTGAAGTAATTTTTATGCTGCATGAACCATTGCCCACGATTTTTGACCTGTTTTTCCCCACGCCTGTGTTTTAGGTGTGTGAGGAACAGCAACTTGATTACTCCATCCTACTGTCAGAGTATCAGCAGATTAAGAATTTCATGAAACAGTAACATTTCATGAAGAGGTAATCAGATTTCTCTTTCTCATTTAGCAACAATAGCTGTAGTAATGAATCACTTATAGGCCTAAGAAATAAAAACTACCTTTAGGCATTTAAAACACGTAACATGGTTATTGAGAGTCAGCAGAATTACTATTACATTATTTTGTCTTCAGATTTAGTCCAAGCAACAGTAAGTAAACAGCAAAGAAAGAGACTGGTGTGGCTGCTTCTTAATAATGAACAGCCCCCCAAAAAATTCAGTCTTCTTACTTGCCTGAGTCGTCTTGTTTTCTTTGGCTTGCAAGACTCAGTTTACTTATACGTAAATAATTTTAATGGTTGCATTTTCAAGTCACAAGTCTATTTTACAGAATGAAAGTGAACATTTGCAGATGGAAACATTAAGCTCTTTTGCCCCATGTCTGTGTTTCAGGGGTTGAGGAAAAGCAGTAGGCCTACACCGCCATCAATGTCTGAGAAGGATGTGAAAGGCAAAGCCAAAACAATAAAATTAATTGTTCACAATTTGTCTTTTCAATGTCTCGTGTGTCCTTCTGTGTTTTCTTCAAAAAAGGGTTCACCTAAGTGCTCCAGTAGAGGAATTTAGCCTCCATGGACAACTCCATGGGATTTCAGAGGCACAAGGGGACATGACACAAGGGTAGAGGCAGTTGAGGCAGCTGTACCTAGCTGTGAAATTCTTCTTTTTCTACAACACTGCCATATGCCAGGCTGTTTGAACACAAAGGGTCTGCTTGGGACTGGATAGTGGCACTTAAGTCATCACCTGCCCATGCTGGTCATTAATTCGATAAAAATATATTTCAATAACAGTAGTGGCAGGAGGGCATGGTGGCTTAGTGGTTAGCACATTTGCCTCACACCTCCAGGATTGGGGGTTCGATTACCATCTCCGCTGTGTGTGTGTGTTCTCCCCGTGCCTCGGGGGTTTAATCCGGGTACTCCGGTTTCCTCCCTCGGTCCAAAGACATGCATGGTAGGTTGATTGGCATCTCTAAATTGTCCGTAGTGTGTGATTGCGTGAGTGAATGAGAGTGTGTGTGTGCCCTGCGTTGGGTTGGCATTCCGTCCAGGGTGTATCCTGCCTTGATGCCCAATGACGCCTGAGATAGGGACAGGCTCCCCGTGACCCCAGAATAGTTTGGATAAACGGTAGACAATGAATGAATGAACAGTAGTGGCATTAGGAAATGAAAAAAAAACATACTCTTGTATGAGTTTTAAAACTCAAAGCAGAAATTTGCTTTTTATACCTTTTTTTTAATTAAAGAACATTTAAATTTACTGTTATTAAAAATGCAGTAATCCTAACATTCTTCCAAATGTGAACAGAAATCTCACAAGACAAGTCCCAAACTGTATACAACAGGTTTTTCAGGAAAGTATTGATAATGTGGATGGTGCAGAGGTCTCAGGAACCTCTTGTAACAAATAGTTGCACTCAGACGAGCAATTATTTATGTAAAGTGGTGTAATGAATTACAAATAATCTCATCACTGTAATAGAGTGGTTTATCTGAAGAATTATACTTTAAAAACAGTGTACTTTTACTAGAGTACAATTTAGTTTAATCATGGAGGAGGAGGACGGAGAAAGTGTAGTGGATGTTTCAATATGCAATAGCTCAAATACAGCACTTCAGCATCCTTGGCCTCACCTAAAGGAGTTTTTTTCAGTGAAAGGAAAGAAGGGCAATTGTGTCATTTTTTTGCCTGCCTAGACCAGTTGAGATATCTGCGTTCAAGAGTGCATTATCTAATTTGAAAAAACACATCGAGGTAAGTTTTAAATGTCTGCTAAGTATCATATCTTAAGTATGTTAAATGGTATGATAAAAGTCAAAAGAAGAAGTAACTTTTTACTGAACAATGACATTTTTGATGACGCGATCAAACAGCGACCAGAGTGAGAGGCGCGGTCGTTTTATGAAATGCAGCAAACATGTCTGCAGTGTAGGGTGTAAAAGTGCAGTAAAAAAACTGCAGTAAACGTGTCCGAGAAGACGAAAAAATCATCACAAGCAACTACTGAGAGGCTGTTTACATTGCATGTCATCGACGAGAAGAGGGAGAGAGGGGGGATGGTGATATTGCTGGTTACTGTATAATGACTGAAATCCCATAATGGCCTTGAACAATTAGTTAATACACTGCAGAATGTTAGGTTTTCATGAATGCATGAATTGCAAGTGCACTTAAACAATTTGAAAACATCAGATTTCAATGGGGAGAACATTATGCTGGATATCTATACTGATATGGACTGGGTAATGTGTTAGGAATGAAAGGATGCCACATCGTTTGATGGAAATAAAAATGATCAACCTACAGAGGGCTGAATTCAAAGACACCCCGAAAATCAAAGTGAAAAAAATGATGCAGCAGGCTAGTCCATTTTGCTGAAATTTCATTGCAGCAACTCAGAATGGTACTCAGTAGTTTGTATGGCCCCCACGTGCTTGTATGCATGCCTGAGAATGTTGGGGCATGCTCCTAATGAGACGACGGATTGTGTCCTGGGGTATTTCCTCTCAGATCTGGACCAGGGCATCACTGAGCTCCTGGACAGTCTGATGTGCAACCTGGCGTCGTCGGATGGACTGAAACATAATGTCCAATAATAGAGGTGTTCTATTGGATTTAGGTCAGGCCAGCGTGAGGACCATTCAATAATAACAATTCCTTCATCCTCCAGGAACTGCCTGCATACTCTCGCCACATTGTCTCGCTGGGCATTGTCGTGCACCAGGAGGAACCCCGGATCCACTGCCCCAGTGTAGGGTCTGACAGTGGATCCAAGGATTTCAACCTGATACCTAATGGCAGTCACGGTGCCATTGTCTAGCTTGTAGATGTCTATGCGTCCCTCCATGGATATGCTTCTCCAGAACATCAAACACCAAACCGGTCATGCTGAAGATGTTACAAGCAGCATAACATTCTCCACGGCTTCTCTAGACCCTTTCACGTCTGTCGTTGCTCAGGGTGAACCTGCTCTCATCTGTGAAAAGCTCAGGGCACCAGTAGCAGACCTGCCAATTCTGGTGTTCAATGGCAAATGCCAATCAAGCTCCACGGTGCCGGGCAGTGAGCACAGGGCCCACTAGATGATGTTGGGGCCCCCAGGCCACACTCATTTAGTCTGTTTCTGATTGTTTGGTCAGAGACATTCACACCAGTGGCATGCTGGAGGTCAATTTGTAATGCTCTGGCAGTGTTCATCCTGTTCCTCCTTGCACAAATACCGGTCCTGCTGATGGGTTAAGGACCTTCTACGGTGCTGTCCAGCTATCCTATAACTACCTGTCTCCTGGAATCTCCTCCATGCTCTTGACACTGTGCTGGGAGACACAGCAAACCTGGTAATGGCACATTTTGATGTGCCATCCTGGAGTAGTTGGTACCAGTAGTGACAATGACCCTAGCCAAATGCAAAACTAGTGAAAAAATAGTCAGAAAAGATGAGTAAGGAAAAAAATGTCAGTGGCCTCCACCTGTAAAACCTTTCCTGTTTTGGGGGTCGTCTCATTGTTGCCAGTCTAATGCACTTGTTAATAACACCAAAGCAGCTGAATCTGATTAACAACCCCCTCTGCTACTTAACTGACCAGATCAATATCCCAGGAGTTTAATTGACTTGATTCTATACTCTGATTAAAAATTGTTCCTTTAATTTCTATCTATCTATTTAGCTATACATGTATCGGTCATTTTATTAGTAACAAAGTTTTCTTTGATCTTTTTTGTGATTACCGATGCTGAGATTTGATCAAACCTCTTTTGAAGATGAAGCTGCAATATTTATTATTAATATCAAGTGCAATATTTTACTTTCAGTCATGTAGAACATTACTGAATGACCGTATCACAATTTCAACATCCAGCTTCTACCTCAGATACCTCAGCGTTCAGAAGCACTGTCACATAAAGCTGGTCGTACCGGTTTATATGGATCAGACCTCACGCAGGGATAGACGGCAGACAGGGATTTATTGAAAATAAGAAACATATATCCACGAAGACACAAACGAGTAACATTCAGACGCGTTACATACCGACGAGGACTAGCAAAGAAACCAAAGCACAAACCCCACTATAAATAGGGAACATAATTAAAGGACACATTAGGAACAGGTGAATCAAGACAGGAACGATTAGGAATAAGGCGGGGCTACAACAAGCACATGACATACGAAAACAGCAATACAACACAATCCCTGCTGGAAACCCCCCCTAGCGTTCTGCATCAGACCTGCCACCCGTAACAAGCACAGGGTTGTACTTTCACAGAATTAATTGTTTAATCTATTTTGGCCATAGTTGCATTGTGTTTACACAATTTTTTAGGCAACTATTTATAATCACATTATCCAGTGTCCATATTTAGAACAGGTGTGCTGATTCATTTGCATATCTGAGCTTCAGATATGAGAAATGAGTAAAAAAAATGAATAATGTTAAATAAATATGAGATTAAAGAGTAAAACAAAGTATGACAATTACTTTGTGAGGTCTAAAATTGTTGAAAAATAATTAAAAATAATAAAATGTGTCAATTAATTCCTACCTTATGTATCATGTCAATGAACAGAAATGATTTAATTAAGGTTGAAATCTGGCTTAACAATGCTTTCATGTATTTTATTCTGATTTACATTTATGTGTAGAGTTGACAAAAGGTGACACCTTTAAATTAAACAATTAAACAATCTAACTGTGGAGCAAGCAGGATGTATCCATCCAAATTCACTCATCCAGGTCTTTATGGGCCTTGATTTGTGCACTGGTGTGCAGTCATTGGAACAGGAAGGGGTCATCCCCCAAAATGTTCCCACAAAGTTGGCAGCATGAAATTGTCCAAAATGTCTTGGTATGCTGAAGCATTAAGAGTTCCTTTCACTATAACTAAGGGGCTGAGCCCAGCCCCTGAAAAACAACACCTGAATTTAATCATTTGGCAGAGGTGTCCCAAAACTTTTGGCAATATAGTGTATATAAAATTGATATATTTTATCTAATCCATGGCTTATGGTATGATCTATGCTACATAAACCCTAATCTGTTAATCTAATTAATCTGATATACAGCCTGGGATATGATATTGCATTTATGAGCTAAGGTATAATAATATCTGTGACTTAATGTATGATATTATATATTTAGTATGATAACATACAACACTGTATATCCTTCGAAAATTGCACAAATTTGCTTATCCAGTGAAATACTGACTTCCTTAGTTAAAATTCAATAGCTAATTAGGTTATTACACTTTCCTGCTCTTTATAGTATTTTAAGAAGAAATTTAATTAAATAATTTTTGAAGATATCTTTGATTTAAAGAATTTCTTCACACATGACATTTTATACTGTACTACTGTATATCTGGAAAATGCCATAGTTAACAGTCTCTTCTGTTTCATATTTAATCTAACTTATCTCAAGTATTATTACATTTACAGTATAACACACATGCCCGTATATTTCTACACCTAGCATTTTTTAAGTTTTTATTTTATCTTTAATATTATTACAAACTCGATTCCAAAAAAGTTGGGACACTGTACAAATTGTGAATAAAAAAGGAATGCAATAATTTACAAATCTCATAAACTTATATTTTATTCACAAAAGAATATAGATAACATATCAAATGTTGACAGTGAGACATTTTGAAATGTCATGCCAAATATTGACTCATTTTGGATTTCATGAGAGCTACACATTCCAAAAAAGTTGGGACAGGTAGCAATAAGAGGTCGGAAAAGTTAAATATACATATAAGGAACAGCTGGTGGACCAATTTTCAACTTATTAGGTCAATTGGCAACATGATTGGGTATAAAAAGAGCCTCTCAGAGTGGCAGTGTCTCTCAGAAGTCAAGATGGGCAGAGGATCACCAATTCCCCCAATGCTGCGGCAAAAAATAGTGGAGCAATATCAGAAAGGAGGTTCTCAGAGAAAAATTGCAAAGAGTTTGAAGTTATCATCATCTACAGTGCATAATATCATCCAAAGATTCAGAGAATCTGGAACAATCTCTGTGCGTAAGGGTCAAGGCCGGAAAACCATACTGGATGCCCGTGATCTTCGGGCCCTTAGACGGCACTGCATCACATACAGGAATGCTACTGTAATGGAAATCACAACATGGGCTCAGGAATACTTCCAGAAAACATTGTCGGTGAACACAATCCACCGTGCCATTCGCTGTTGCCAGCTAAAACTCTATACGTCAAAAAAGCCATATCTACACATGATCCAGAAGCGCAAGCATTTTCTCTGGGCCAAGGCTCATTTAAAATGGACTGTGGCAAAGTGGAAAACTGTTCTGTGGTCAAACGAATCAAAATTTGAAGTTCTTTTTGGAAAACTGGGACGCCATGTCATCCGGACTAAAGAGGACAAGGACAACCCAAGTTGTTATCAGCGCTCAGTTCAGAAGCCTGCATCTCTGATGGCATGGGGTTGCATGAGTGCGTGTGGCATCGGCAGCTTACACATCTGGAAAGGCACCATCAATGCTGAAAGGTATATCCAAGTTCTAGAACAACATATGCTCCCATCCAGACGTCGTCTCTTTCAGGGAAGACCTTGCATTTTCCAACATGACAATGCCAGACCACATACTGCATCAATTACAACATCATGGCTGCGTAGAAGAAGGATCTAGGTACTGAAATGGCCAGCCTGCAGTCCAGATCTTTCACCCATAGAAAACATTTGGCGCATCATAAAGAGGAAGATGCGACAAAGAAGACCTAAGACAGTTGAGCAACTAGAAGCCTGTATTAGACAAGAATGGTACAGCATTCCTATTCCTGAACTGAGGGGCGCATGCGCATGCAGCGACCGGCAGTAAATGAGTGAATGAGAGTTTTGGCGTCCTCGTGTTGAAGTTTTATGTGCGTTTTACGTGCTTTTAATGTTTTACTTGTCTTGATTACATGAATAAGTGCTCCTGGATTTAGTTAGTTAGTTTAAAATGGATTTTTCTTATTTGGCCGCGCTGTGGCTTTTTTATTTTTTGGCTGCCTGCAATATTTATGGGATTGTATGCCATGTGAGGACACAGTACTCCAGAGATACATTAATGCAGCTAAACCTTGTTAGTTTAGCTCGGGAAACAGATTTTAAGCTAGAGTTACCAACTTTTATTCGGAGAGTCTCTCATGGTCCGAGGAGTGTGGAAAAGAAGAGGAAGAGGGGTAAACGAGGTGGCGTTAGATTACGCCTGAGGAAGCAGCGGCTTACCCGGGTTCCTCTGCCCTCGGTTATTATGGGAAATGTCCGGTCCCTGAGAAACAAGGTGGACGAACTTCAGGGAAATGTTCGTTACCAGAAGGACTTCAGGAACTGCTGCATCATGGCATTTACTGAAACGTGGCTCACTGAGTGTGATCGGGACACCGACATGTCAATTGATGGGTTTGGAGTTCCTTTTCGTTTGGATCGACAGACAGAGGTAACGGGGAAAACTCAAGGAGGCGGGGTGTGTATGTATGTTAATAAACGATACTGTTCCTCTGTGACTGTCAGAGAGCGCATATGTACGCCAGATGTGGAACTTTATATCGGTATCGTTGCGTCCTTTTTATCTACCCCGCGAGTTTCCCCAAATGTTTATAACGACAGTGTACATTCATCCGAAAGCAGACTCTGTTTCTGCCTAAAACACCATCTTTGATGTAGTGCAGAGGCTGCAGTCGATCTCACTGGATGCACCTAATTTTATTCTGGGTGACTTTAACCATGTTTCTCTCAAACAGACACTCAAAACATTCCATCAATATGTCACCTGTCCAACCAGACAGGGTAAGACATTAGATCTCTGTTATGGGTCAGTAAAAGACGCTTATAAATCTCTCCCGCTTCCCCCTTTGGGTTCTGCTGATCATAACTGTGTTCATCTACTGCCCATATATAAGACTGTTTTAAAGAGAGAGAAAACAAAGATTAAAGACATAAGAGTATGGTCAGAAGAATCTGTGTCCTGCTTGCAGGAATGTTACAGCTGTACTGATTGAGACATTTTTACACAATCTTGTGGTGATGATTTGGATTCATTGGTTGATGTAACATGCTCATATGTTGCCTTCTGCAGGGACATGATCATTCCCTACATGTAAACATGTTAAAGTATATCCTAACAACAAACCATGGGTTACTAAATCTGTTAAGTCCTGCTTACAAAAAAAAGCTTATTTTTAAACAGGGTACAGCCTCTGATTTGCATATGGTTACAAAAGAGTTGAAGACTGAAATTTTAAAAGCTAAACAAAATTATAAAGGAGAATTGGAGAACAAGATGGCTGCAAACAATTCGAGGTCAGCTTGGGCGAGTATGAAAAGTATAGCAGGCCTTCACAATTCTAATAGTAGCACTCATGTTATGATAGACGGTTTTAACTCCGATATTGAATTTGCAAATGCTCTTAATAGTTTTTATTGTCGTTTTGATTATTTTGATTTTAGCAAAGAGATTCAGGAATTGAGTTTAAAGCTTAGGGATGATCAGCATTTCAATATTGACCTTCGGGATGTTGTAAAGGCTTTTAATTCAGTACATGTTAACAAAAGTCCTGGTCCTGATAATATCTGTGGCCGGTTACTTAAATCATGTTCAAAAGCCTTAAGTCCTGTATTTCATGGGTTATATAATAAGTCTTTACAGACACAACATGTTCCTAACCTCTGGAAAGATGCTGTGGTGGTCCCTGTTCCAAAATGTAGTGGTCCTAAAACTATTAATGATTTCAGGCCGGTCGCTTTGACCTCAGTTTTAATGAAGATTTTTGAGAAACTGGTTAGGTCCGAGATCTTGAGGCAAACTGAACATGCAAAGAGTGAGAGTCAATGGTTTTTTGTCTGACCGGAAAAACTCCTCTACAGGGTCTCCTCAAGGGTGTGTGTTGTCACCGTTATTATTTATTCTGTACACAAATATGTGTCAGAGTAGTTATGACAATAGAACCATCATAAAATATGCAGATGATTCTGTTATTGTTAGTCTGCTTCAGGAGAACAAGATCAGCCATGGCCCAGTTATTGATGATTTTGTACACTGGTGTGAGGAATCTTACCTCCAGCTTAATATATCAAAAACTAAAGATATGCTCATCGATTTTAGGAGGAACAGTCACATGAAAGAAGTTATTTTAATTAGAGGTCAGACTATTGAGACTGTGCAATCTTATAAATACCTTGGGACCATTGTTGATGCAAAGTTGAACTTTGAAGCTAATTGTGCAGCTGTGTGTAAAAAGGGCCACCAGCGTTTATATTGTCTAAGGAAACTGGCACACTTTCATATTGACCGAACGATAATGACCATGTTTTATCATGCTTTTATTGAGTCAGTTTTGTCTTTTTCCTTGGTGGCATGGTTTGGTCATATATCCTTAAAAGCAAGAAATTCCTTAAATCAGATCGTTAAATGGTCTAGTCGGTTGGTTGGTGAGTCACAGTTGTACCCAGCATCCCTGTACTCTAGACAGTTACAGAGGATGGCTACCTCTATTGTAAATGATGACTCCCACCCTTTGCGCAGTGAGTTTCAGCTTCTTCCCTCTGGACGGAGGTTTTTAGTCCCAAGATGTAGAACAAAGCGGTATAAAAGCAGCTTTATTCCTGCTGTTTTAACAGTGTTAAATAATAAGTAGGGTTTTTATCCAGGTATGTATGTTTATATAGGTATAGGTGTATATATATATTTATATACAAGGATGTGTATTTGTATATGAAGGTACGGGTTCTATGTATATATTATAAGTCTTGAGTGGTGGAGCCTTGAGTACATGTATCATGTAATTGTTTTATGTTGTTCTTGTTTTTTGTTGTCTTTGTGATATCGATGCCTTTGTATTCATCATGCTGCAAAACAAATTTACCTGCGGGTACTAATAGAGTAACCTAACCTAACCTAACCTAAACTTGAGCAACTTGTCTCCTCAGTCCCCAGATGTTTGCAGACTGTTATAAAAAGAAGAGGGGATGCCACACAGTGGTAAACATGGCCTTGTCCCAACATTGAGGTGTGTTGATGTCATGAAATTTAAAATCAACTTATTTTTCCCTTAAGATGATACATTTTCTCAGTTTAAACATTTGATATGTAATCTATGTTGTATTCTGAATAAAATATTGAAATTTGAAACTTCCACATCATTGCATTCTGTTTTTATTCACAATTTGTACAGTGTCCCAACTTTTTTGGAAATGGGTTTGTATTTTAGTAATGTCACTACATTTATATTTTCTTGTAGAGAGAGAAGAGAAACCCTTAAGGCTTGCTGTCTGGGTGACTCTAGGCTGCATCGTCATGGCCACTGTTCTTGGGCTTGTAATCAGATGTATTGTTAAAAGGAAAGGTGAGCAAACAAACCCTTCTGTTTGGCTAATACCACTGACTGGTGTCGAATTTTGAACGTCTCTTTATTGTCTCAAATTTCTCAAGGAAACTTACTAGAAGTACATATTAGATGAAGTATAAGATGTATAAGATGTTTAAAAATGATTTTAATGCTGTTTAAATTCTGTGATTCCAGAGTATAATCACTTTTTCTTTTGGTTAAATCAATCAAGAGACCCAGGTGAGAATCATCACATGATCCGCCCCTTCTCCGTCCACATGCCAAGACTTACTTATTATGTAAAACAGTGGATATGTCCCACTTCTTCCAACTAGGAAGCTTTTGAAAAAGGTTTCCTAAAAATCTGACATTGCTTTCGGGTCCACACAGTCCAGAGCTGTGTTACAGCAACTTTTTATCAGCTTAGACCGATGATGTTATGTGTAACATTTAAGGTACATATTTAATGTACAATTTTTTAAATGTAAATTTTTTAACCCATGCTTCACATTACTGTCTTAAATATTTTATACCTGTAAATTTTGTAATAAACATTATTTATAATCAGAAAGGAAGTGAGATACTGATCTTCTGTGCAATAATAGTAGCAGAGGTGTAGCTTCAAATAATAAGAACTTTAGCTATTTGTTACACACAGAGACGGACGGAGGCACAGATGCGCTTTGAATGGAACTTTATTGATACAACCAGGGGAGAGAGCGGAGTGCGGAAAGAGGCGAGTGCACGCGGGTGACACAGTTGGCAAGCGGGGAAGCAGGAGGTGATCTGAGTCTGTGTAGATAGCGGGGACGTGAAGCGGCGAGGCTGCAGAGCGTGAGAGAAACCCCGGGGTATGAGCTGGAGGCGCGGCGTGGCTTGGCGTTGCAGGAAGCTTCTAGAAATGGTGAAAGAGTCCAAGAGTTAAACATACACGTAATCTGGTGTTAATGAGATCGGACGGGCGTGAAGTGATCTGGTGGTGGTATATATATAGTGCTATGCGTGTGGGGTGTAATTGTGCTCAGGTGCAGTTGATTAGAACTCTGGAGAGGGCGTGTGCTGTGTGTGTGGCGAGCCTGGCGTGTTTGTAACATTACCCCCCCCTTGACGGTCCGCTCCTGAGGACCGCAGACCCCGACGTCGTGGTGGTCGGCCTCTGCCTCGTGGAGCCGGCCGATCGGGGTGTCTGAGGTGAAAGTCCTCGAGAAGCGCGGGGTCGAGGATGTCGTTCCGGGGAACCCACAATCGCTCCTCGGGGCTGTATCCTTCCCAGTCCACCAAATACTCCAGGCGACCACCACGGCGCCAGGAGTCCAGAATGTCCTTTACCAGGTACGCGGACCCCTCGTCCATGATCAGCGGCGGGGGAGGCTCCTCGACCTCGCCAGGCTCTGTGGGGGGAAAAACAGAAGGGTGGTGAGGTTTTAACAAAGAAACATGGAATACAGGATGGACTTTATATCCTGGAGGAAGTTGTAAACGATACGTGACCGGGTTGATTTGCTGGGTGATCGTGAACGGGCCAATGAACCTGGGGCTCAGCTTCCTGCAGGGCAGGCGCATCCTGATATCTCGGGTCGACAGCCAGACCTTCTGCCTTACTCTGTACTTGGGTGCCTTGGATCTTCGAAGGTCCGCTGTCGTTCTGCGCCTGCGGAGGGCTCTTTGGAGCTGCCGGTGTGCTGAGTCCCAGACCCTCTCGCTCTCTCGGAACCAGTAATCCACAGCCGGCACATCTGAAGGTTCCCCATCCCATGGGAACAGGGGAGGCTGGTAACCGAGCACACAATGAAAGGGAGTAAGGCCAGTGGTGGGCTGCCATAGTGAGTTTTGGGCGTACTCGGCCCATCCTAGGAACTGGCTCCAGGCTTCTTGGTGGTCCAATATAACCTTGGTATAAGGCTTCCTGAATGTATTCTTCCATGGCCCTCTCCTCGGGGATGGAGATGGAGTAAATCCGTCCTTTGGGCACTGGTTCACCGGGGATAAGGTCAATGGCACAGTCCCATGGCCGATGTGGGGGTAGCTTGGAGGCTTTCCTGGGGCAGAAGACATCCTGGAAGTGGGAGTAGCAAGCTGGAATATCAGGGGTGCGTGCTTCGGTGGGGCTTTCCACGGACGTGGCCTGAACAGGAAGCTTGTGGAAATGTGGAGGTATTGGGGCGGGGAGGTTGGGAAAGCAGGCCCCGAAGCATTGCTCTCCCCACTTCAGGACTTCCCCTGTCTTCCAGGAAAGGATGGGGTCATGTTGTTCCAGCCATGGGCGGCCCAGGACAATGTCAGCGGTGGAGTCTTCCAGAACCAGCAAGTAAATTTCTTCAGAGTGTAGAGCCCCGACCTGGAGGTGAAGAGGCCCCACCAGGTGTCGCACTGTTCGAAGGGGCTTCCCCGTTACGGCGTGGACCTGGTAGACCTTCTGCGTGGCGGTGAGCTTGAGGCGGAGCTGGCGGCAGAGGGCGCCGGAGATGAAGTTCCCCGCTGACCCAGAATCGAGGAGCGCACGGGCTGGAAGGCACAGATCAGTGATAGTGAGACATACTACAATGGTGAGTGGTTTCATTTTATTTAGCACCGGTAGTAGTACACTTACCATTGATCGTGCCGGACGGGTGGGGCATTCCGCTATGAAATGCCACGAACGACCACAGTAGAAGCACCGATTCTGGGCCAGCCTCCTCTGCCGCTCCCGCTGTCGCTCGGTGGCGGCGAGATCCGAATGCTCCAGGTCCATGGGCTCGTCGGCTGGTTCTGGGCGGCTGACCAGCTCTGGCCGGCGGGGAGCAGCGGGGAACAGTGGCTGGGCCTGGTGCTCCTCGAGGCACAGCTGCATACGGGTAGCAAACCTGATGGAAAGCTGGATGAACTTTTCCAGCCCGATGGAGTCCTCTTATGCAGCGAGATGCAGCCGGATGTGAGGATCTAGGCCCTGACAATAGGTGGTAATGAGTGCCTGCTCATTCCACCCGCTGGCGGCTGCGAGGGTCTGGAACTGTAAGGCATAATCAGACACTGTCATTGAACCTTGTTTTAATGTACATAACCTCTCACCTATTGACGAGTCCCCTGCTGGCGTCCCGAAGACCTCTCTGAAGTGTTCTAGGAAACTTGACAGGGAGGTCACGGCAAGGTGGTTCTGGGTCCAGAGGGGTTCAGCCCAACGAAGGGCCTTCCTGTCCAGGCGAGAGATTATGAAAGCCACCTTTGCCCGATCGTCAGGGTACAGATGAGCTCCAGAACCAGCGAGCACTGAAGCAGAAATCCGTTGCAATCCCCCGCCGATCCAGAGAAGGGCGCCGGGATGGCCACGGGACTAGCGATCACGGGAGGTGACGCAGAGGAAGCGGCAGATGCAAAAGTGACTGCTGTGGAAGCGGCCGCGGGAGCGGGGATGAGCGCGCGGCGAAGCGCCTCCACCAGCTCTGTGATGGGATCCGGAGCGCTCATCCTGGTTGTACCTGAGCATTGGTCCAATCTTCTGTTACACACAGAGATGGACGGAGGCACAGATGCACTTTGAATGGAACTTTATTGATACAACCAGGGGAGAGAGCGGAGTGCGGAAAGAGGCGAGTGCACGCGGGTGACACAGTTGGCAAGCGGGGAAGCAGGAGGTGATCTGAGTCTGTGTAGATAGCGGGGACGTGAAGCGGCGAGGCTGCAGAGCGTGAGAGAAACCCCGGGGTATGAGCTGGAGGCGCGGCGTGGCTTGGCGTTGCAGGAAGCTTCTAGAAATGGTGAAAGAGTCCAAGAGTTAAACATACACGTAATCTGGTGTTAATGAGATCGGACGGGCGTGAAGTGATCTGGTGGTGGTATATATAGTGCTATGCGTGTGGGGTGTAATTGTGCTCAGGTGCAGTTGATTAGAACTCTGGAGAGGGCGTGCGCTGTGGGTGTGTGTGTGTGGCGAGCCTGGCGTGTCTGTAACACTATTACAGCCCCCAGTATTTATACCTTTGTTACAACCCATGATATTTTGTGTGTCTTTACTGTCTTGTGTGTGTTTTTGTGCCATGTTTTGTGTGTAGGGAAGGTTCCCAAGTTTCCGGCCTGCCCTAACCTGCCTTGATCCTGCCTCCCCATGATGATGTCACTATTGGTGAGCATATTTAAGGAACAGGAGGAGAAGTGATGAGGAGGAGAAGCGATGAGGAGGAGGAAGAGGGTGCTGGTAGAAGTGTTTTTTTGGGGGGGATTTGTTAGAATTGGTTGTTAGCTTGTGATTATTATGAAGTTTTGACTTGTGCATGTTTTCTTGACTTCGAGCTTGTTTTTCCCCTTTCTGACCATTTCTGTTTTGTTTTTTTTAATTATTCTCCGTATAATCTAATCACTGTACATCTTATATCACTCAGTTCCCTGGCAGCAGGGGTGTGGTTGGCATTTCTTTTGGAGGTGGGTTCCTTTTCTCTCTGTTTTTTTGTGTGTTAGGGAGTTAGGGAAGTAAAACTGTATTTTTACTGATTTTCATTTGAAGAAGGAAGCTCTAAAGGAAGCTCTTTTTTTGTTTATTATTTTAGCTTTGGCCAACCCTGAAGTCACACTGTTGTACAGTTGTGTATATACACTTGCCTGTTTTACAATACAACAACACATTTTTGTGGAAACGTTTTGGCATTCTTGGTCCTATTATAAAGAAAAATTATAAAGACATAATGTGGTCCCGTTGTAAAGATATCATTCCTTGAATTGTGAGTTTGTTACTGTATGTGGCATAACCCTAGACTGAGTCTTAACACCATGTTCAACTGAAACACATGTAGAAGTAATTTATTTTGTAACTTTATTGGTGTCTGAATTGATTTACAGTTTTGCAGAGAAGAGCAGATGGAAATTTTAAGTAATGACATATATGACATATATGAGATATAACAAAGCTGTTTTCCCCCAGACATGTGCACTTTTAGTCATTTTTAAATTGTTTATTCAAAGCAACTTAATGTTACTTCTAGTTTCAGCGAACATAAACTGGACACACTTCACCCTTCCAGTACAATCTGAAAGATTTCCACAAGCAGCAGGAGAAAAGCTATATACTTGATCTCTCACACTATCTTCTCATGATCAAGTGGTTAAGACAAGCTAAAAAATACAACAACATTTTACAATGTGGCTAAAAAGTGAAAATGGATTCTGTAAAAGATTACCTTGGATATAAATTGTGTACATGGTTGTGTACAAGTTAAAAAATAAACTATAGGTAAACTTAACGCCAGCTATTTTACAATATCATATGTTCATAATCAACAACCAAGAATTGTCCTCCGTTAATGAAAGACAAGCATTTGCAGGAACAAGTGAAAAAAGAAGTCTTTTACTTTTCACAGATACACTTTTTTATCGATCGACAAGACGCATCAAACCATTTATGCATGTTACCATTTCCATCCCCCAGAGCAGCACAGTTCTCTCCAGAAGGGTCCTCCTCTTTCCAGTTATCAGGCTCATTTGGTCCTTCTGGAGCGCTATACCAGAACCTTCATACATAAGACATAAATACTGTAATTAGTTTGCTAAGCAATAAATTCATTTCATACAAAAAATAGTATATGTTGTTGCAGCTTTGTAGATCTTTAAAAGGAACAGTAAAATGAGTTTATAGACTGTGTAAGAGAACATGGTTCTTACGTTATACCCGTCTCTTTTAAGGCCTGGTTGTTCACCCACATCCACTGTCCCTCAGTCTCCAAGTCATTCAAACCAATCCAGTGTGTTTCTCCAATTTTTGAAACTACAAAATCCTAATGTAGAAAACAACATACATCACACATAGCCTACACTTGTAACCAATGCAAGTGGAATAGAGACCAATAATTAAAATTTTATCTGAAATATTGGAAATAGAAGAAGCTCTACAATCGTACAAACCTGTTCAGTTTGGCTGGTTATAATCACCAGGTGGCCTCCTTTCGCCACACAGTAATCTCGACTCTGTGTCCAGGTCAGTTTAAAACTGGAGAAGTAGTAACATTTTAAACCAAGAGACTTCCATCCTTTCTCACATTGGCCCTTGCTTAGATTTGCTTTTATCCAAAACAAGGTGAAGAAAAAATCAGTTATAAAAAGATTATGGAGAACATGTATGCATACTGCATATACTGTGATTTTGCTTTGGCCAATTTTGTTTTATAACATTATCATGACTAACATATTCCACATATTCATGATGCATGTATGCGATGCATTGCTATAACAAAATAAGTATAAAGTACAGATATTTATAATTATTTATTTCCCAAGATGTCCCAGTTTAGCATGGATTGGTTATTTGGTACATCATAGTACATGTTCAATCAGAACAATTAGAGTAAGGAAAAGTGCAGGGTTATAATAGATGCATGAAACACCCTATAGCTTTAGTCAAACTATACATTGATGGATTTTATGTGCATTACAATGTGTTTTTATAAAGCCTCTTAATAAGCTAGGGTGAAAGAGAGACAGGGAAACATAGGAGCTGCTACAGTTTATCCCTACAACTACAGACCTCACTGTGACAGTGACCTGATTACTAATCACACACATGGTACACAATCACCCAAATTCTATACAAATGCAGCACAAAACAGTTTATCTGCTGCACTTACTAAGCTGTGTTTTCATTTTGCATTTTCTCATATTGTATGTTTTTTTGTTTGTGATTCTGGGTTTTGCACAATTATTGATGGTTTCTGCTCTCCTGACTTCTGTTTGTTCTTGGATTACATTTCTGGACACTGTTTTAGATTTGTCTCACAATTACTTAATGAAGAGTTTTCCAATTCCTTGTTGTTATTGCTATAATAAATGAATTATATAACTTGGACCATAATGTTAATTGACAAAGCTAATTTGACATCATGTATTTAGTTCAAATCACGAAGCTTTTTTGCTGATCTATCTATCTATCTATCTATCTATCTATCTATCTATCTATCTATCTATCTATCTATCTATCTATCTATCTATCTATCTATCTATCTATCTATCTATCTATCTATCTATCTATCTATCTATCTATCTATCTATCATGATGAGGGAATCTAACCACTGCATGCTACGAGATCTTCCTGAAGTTGCTGATGCTCCATCTTGAGTGCTTTATGCAGTTTTTCTCTAAGGCAGTGTTAATTTTGACAGGCAGTTTTTATTTAGTCTTAGTCTTTATCTTCAGACGAAAATAGTTATTAGTCTTAGTCACATTTTAGTCATTTTTGTCTTTCATAGTTTTAATCAACAAAAAGTCATTGCATTTTTGTCAAGTTTTAGTCATTAGTTTTAGTCAAACTGCAGTTACCGGCTTTAATTTTGTTATTTTTCTATGTAGCATTTAGACAAAAATAGTCATTATAATTTTTCACTTTTTAGACCAATTAAGCTTATGAGAAATTTGAATCAAGATAACAAGCTATATTGACACTGCACTCCTAGCACTTGTGCAGCTCTACATATCGTTGCCCTGATTTACTATGTTGACTTTTGCCAGTTTTTTGACCATGATCTCTTGCTCGCTGATTTGGATTTGGTTGTTTTGTGCTTCTGGTATTTTTATTATTCCTACTAATAAATCTGCATATGGATTCTAATTCTTCTGCCTCAGGCGCATCCTTACAGGATACTTCGCCACGGATGAATCCAGCGGATTATCAGGCTGCGCTACTCCACCAAGGCGAGTTAATTCATGCGTATCAAAACCAAGTGGCAGCATTTCAAGCTGAAAATCTCCAGCTGCATCAACAGCCCCAAGCCCAAGCCACTCCGCTGCCACCCCCCACTGCTACACCGCGTCGCGAATCACCGCGGATGGGTTTACCCGACAAGTTCGACGGATCTGCGGACCGGGGTCGAGGATTTATCCAACAGTGTGACATCATCAGAGCCCGATCTCTATGATGAAGACACAACCAGGTGCGTGTTTATGATATCGATTTTAATGGGGAAAGCTTTAGACTGGGCATCGGCAGTTTGGGATGTAAATCAAACCTCCTTTGCATATTTCATGGGTTTAATCCGGGAAGTGTTTGAATATCCCACGGGAGGAAAAGCCATTTCGGTCCAACTTCTTGAACTGCGGCAGGGCACTGACACTGCTGCTAATTATGCTATTAAATTCCGCACATAAGCGGCCCAGTTAGGCTGGAATGACACAGCCTTGTTTGCTGTCCTTCGGGAAGGCCTCCATCCAGCTCTCCAAGTGGAACTGGCCTGCCACAGCATGAATACCATGTTGTCCAGCCTTATTAGCAGAGCCATCCATGTCAGGCGACAACACCACACCGTTTCACGTTCCTGTCAGCTAGCTCCCAGCTTCACAGAAACCTACAGGCCCAGAGATGACACCCCGGAGCCCATGCAGCTTGGTAGAGCACGAGTTTCAGAGGAGGAACGCTTTTGACGCACTGAACAACATCTGTGCTACTACTGCAGCAACCCTGGTCACCAAGTCTACCGCTGCCCCGAAAGACCCTCCAGAACTCAGGTGGGAAGCTCTAAAATTCAAGCCAATTTTACTGTGCCTGCCATGTTAAGCCATGCTCAGGAATATTTTCATGTCTCAGCACTAATCGACTATGGGGCGGCCGTCAACATCATCGATAGCAACCTCATAGAAAAGCACCAGCTCCCTACTATGCCATGCATACCACCTCTACGAGGGACGGCCGTCAACAATCAACTCATTGGTGAGGGATACCTCAACTGGATCACCTCGCCACTAAAGCTAACCATCGAACTGTTTCATGCTGAAAAAATTCCCTTCTACATCATCGAATCTCCTGCTAATCCCATCATCTTGGGGTTACCCTGGCTACAGCTCCATGACCCACATATCTCCTGGAGGAACAAAGAACTCATGCACTGGTCGTCTCCCTGCCAAAACACTTGCTTCACCACTGCTCAACCTTGTCCATGCCTCGTCACGTCTGTCGAGAGCCCTGAAACCAACACCACAGTCACCATTGCCCAGGAATTCTGTGATCTACAGGAGGTATTTAGCAAAGAAAGGGCTACTCGTCTTCCTCCTCATCGACCCTGGGACTGCGCTATCGAGCTCTTTCCTAATGCCATACCACCCTAGTGTACCCTAATCGAGCGTACCCTCTATCTCTCCCCAAAACGAAAGCCATGGAAGACTACATTGAGGAAGCACTCTCGGCTGGTCATATCCACCCCTCTACATCTCTTGCGGCAACAGGCTTCTTCTACGTGGAGAAAAAAGATGGAGGTCTGCGCCCCTGCATTGACTACCATGGGCTGAACGCTATCACTGTTCGCTACCCTTATCCTCTCCCCTTAGTACCTGCCACCTTAGAACAACTGCAAGGGGCCAACATCTTCTCCAAACTGGATTTGCGTAGTGCCTACAATCTCATTCGTATCAAAGAGAGCGATGAATGGAAGACGGCATTCCACACGACCAGGGGCCATTATGAGTATATAGTCATGCCTTATGGACTAACTAATGCTCCAGCTGTATTTCAATCATTAATCAACAAGATATTCAGAGACATGCTCAACCAGTTTGTTAACGTCTATATCGATGACATTCTTATATATTCCAAGACAAGAGAATAAACCAGAAAAAAATAAAAGGGGGCAATTACTAGAATTATTATTAGAAAATAATGGTAAAAGAGAAACAGCGAAACATAGAGCTGCTACAGCTTACCCCTACAACCACAGACCTCACTCTGACAGTCACCTGATTACTAATCACACACATGGTACACAATCACACAGAGTCTATATAAAGGCAACACAAAACAGTTTATCTGCTGCAAAATAATACTCAGTGCGTCCATGCCTGAACTTACCAAGCTGTTTTCATTTTGCGTTTTCTCATATTGTTTATTTTTTGTTTGTGATTCTGGGTCTTGCACAATTATTGATGGTTGCTAATTACCTGACTTCTGCATGTCTGTCTATCTATCTATCTATCTATCTATCTATCTATCTATCTATCTATCTATCTATCTATCTATCTACTATCTATCTATCTATCTATCTATCTATCTATCTGTTGTGATGGGAAAATCTTACCACTGCATGCTGCAAGAGCTTCATGAACTTGCTGAAGCTCCACCTTCAGTGCTTCATGCAGTTTTTCTATCTCTAAGGCAAAAGAGAATTATTTCTGATGCTAAAGGAGTTTTTATATGATGAGAATGAAGCAGAAAAAAATAAAAGGGGACAATTACTAGAATTACTATTACAAAATAAGAAGCAGAACATGGTTGAGTTTTCAACCCACATATACAGTGCAGCCACTGCAAACTATTAACGGAAACAGGAAGCCCTTAAAACCACTTACCCTTGATTTTGTTTTTTTGAATCATCAATGCTGCAGTAACATTAGCATACTGCTCACTTAATATCTCACATGAGACTTCTTTATTGTGATCTGTTGAAGAATCCCCGGGGGGTAAATTTATAACTGCATTTATAATAGATTAAGAAATGTAGTTTTTCATGCGGATGAATTCATCTCACTTGATCAAGATGAATAGCCTTCTTATCTCACTTGATATCAAATGAGACACTTTATTGTGATTTGTTAAATAAGAAAAAGATAAAAATGATGAGTGAAATACTCACAAAGGATTCCTACAACACAAAGTGCTGATAAAGCACCAAGTATTAGGATGAGACCAAAAGCAGATATAAAGATCTTTTCTGTCTTCCGTGCAGTGTGATCAGAGATATCTGAGTGAAAAAGTTCAGATATTTCTTACATCTTTACCTATAGATAGATTCCTGTCTCCAGGCCTTCAAACCCACCGCCCTGCACAATTTCAGGGTTTTCCTTTCTCCAACCCCATGAGGCTATAGCGGATAATTCACAAGTGATTTGTTGTTTTAGAAAACTCCAGGGCGGGAACAATGAAACTCTACACTGCAGAATTCACTGACATATTCATGTCTTCAAATTAAGTTAATCACATTACATAGAATGATAGCAAGTAAAAACTATTAGTAGAGTATAAGCAAATGCGAATAATACAAAAAAGATCATTTTTGACAAATTTTTTACTCTCATTTCAAGACTTTTTTTTACAAAGTTCAAGCATAAAATTTCATTCAGTTTGTTACCAAATAATTTTAGAAAGACATTAAATAATTGTCCAGCGTAAAAGGGAAAATTTTTAAACTTGAAATTACTAACTATGTCATGAAATACTGTTGTCTTATTTATTTTAGAATACAGAAAATGAGAGGGAATGAATATTTATAGCTATTAGAATGTAAGTAAAAACAGAAATTATTTTGTATTTATATTAAATTATTAATTAATTTTTTTTTATCATTTTTTATAAATTAAATGTAAATGAATAAAATTATGATTAGTATACTTTTTATCAAAACAGGACATACCTGGATGCCATTTCTGTGTATTCCATAATCCTCCTTGTTCTTGGTCCTAAAAATTTTAAAAATTTATTGTCTTTTCTTTTTATATATTTAAAAGTATACACAAAAGTATAATATATATAAAAGTTACACATTTTTCAGCTATAGAAAAATTACCTTTTCTCCCCATTTCCTAACCCGTAATTCACACCATGTCTTAATCTGATCTCTGTGATACCAGGAAATGTTGTAGTCACCCCCACTACTTATAATCAAAAAGGAAGTGAAAGGTTGATCTATGTTGTGAAATAGCAGTCTATATAAAAATGCCAAATGTTATATATACACGCGTGTATTCAGAGTTCTGAGTAAAGCACCCTCAGCAGAGTTTTTTGCCAGGTCATATGCAGTTATTTCAAGTACTTCATTGTCTACCGCTTATCCAATCTATTCTCAGGTCACAGGGAGCCTGTGCCTATCTCAGGCATCATGGGGCATCATGTCAGGATACACCCTGGATGGAGTGCTAAAGTAAATGGATATGTGTGCATAGTTACTAATAGAAGGTTTGGAAAACAGAGTGTTTTGGTAAGGAGAAAAAGCCGGTAAAGTACTGACAATTAATTGTGCAGTCCCAGTACGTAATAGATAGTGTGCAAGTAGGTGCAAAAGTACTGATGATTGTGTAGTCTCAGTATGTTAGCAGATAGTGCAACAAGAGTATATTAAAGTTTTTATTACAGGGGTTTTCCAGCAAATCTGTATTACAGTTCATTGAGGAACACTGATAGAAAGTTCTAGATTGGATACTCCGGTACCACTTGCCTGAACTTGCAGTCTGTTGAACGGGCAGTGTGCTATGTGCTGGGGTCCACTGTGATTTTGCAAGCCCTCCTCAGACAAAAAGCTCTTGTTTGTGGAGAACTATTGACTTTCCTGGCGGGTTCTCCTACATTTACAGAGGACATCTGGAGATAATCAGTATAATGTTAAAAGAAAGATGTAGCTGTGAATTTTCTGGCCTGCATATTTGATATAAACATCACCCTCTGTCTGTCTATATGAGCAGTGCAAACCTTGTCATTTGCAGCACTTGTTCATGTAAACAGTCTAAATCTAAACAATAAAAATCAAAAATTGGAACCATAAAAAATGTATTTTAATATTTTTAAAATTATAAACATTTCAGATATCTACCTATTAGAGAGTGATAGTTTTCACTACTGTCCTTTTTGCAGTTACATTTAAGACATTTGGCAGATGCCCCTATCCAGAATGATGTAAAAAAGTGCTTTGAAGTCTCTGTCAATGAATATGTCAACACTAGTTCACTAAGTTACAGACTTAGGATACCATCCGCCTAAAATGCTAAAAATGTTTAAATACAAAAAACAAACGTGGAAAAATACGCGCTAGTTTAATTGTTTTAGGAAGAGGTAGGTCTTCACCCGTTGTTTGAATTAGCTGTTTGGACATCTAAGGGAAGTTCATTCCACCACCTCGGTGCCAGAACAGAAAAGAGTCGTGATGTATAACCTCTTACCCTAAGAGATGGTGGGACCAGTTGAGCAGTGCTACAGGATCAGAGGAAACGTGTTGCACTGTGAGGAGTGATAAGAGCTTTGAGGTAAGAGGGTGCTTCTACATTCTTGGTTTTGTAGGCAATTATCAGTGTTTTGAATCTGATGCAGCTGTTGGAAGCCAGTGGAGGAGTGCAGCAGTGGGGTGGTGTGTGAGAGCTTAGCCAGGTTGCAAACAAGTCACAAAACTGCGTTTTGGATCATTTGCAGAGAACAAATTTCATTCAGAGGTAGGTCTGCCAGTAGATAGCTGCAGTAGTCCAGTCTCAAAATGGCAGGAAACAACAAGCCATCAAGCACCTGATCATCCTGTGTGGATAAAAATTGTCCGAATCCTTCTGACGTTGTATAGAGGAAACCAATATGAGCGTGTTACATTAGTAATATGAATGGAAAAAGACAGTTGATTATCTATGGTTACTCTAAGCAGTGGCTTTTGCAGAGTTCACAAACTCATATCTTCATAGACAGGTTGCACTTCCAAACCTTGCTTGTGCTTCACAAAAAAATTAAATAAGTGACTTCTGCTTGCTAATGTGAAGCTAGTGGGGAAAAGACTAGTTCGTACTCTAGGTCTTACCCTAGTTTACCCTAGGTCTTACTCAGTTTACATTAGCAAGCAAGCAGTGTCATGTGAGGTTTATATCTTATTGGTGTGTAACTACTGTTGTCACTTATGGGTCTGCTTTTTTTTTTTATAGTTCTGGAGAGAAACTAGTTAAATAACGCATTAACTGGTATACAAATTAAAAACAGAAAACTCAGTGGAGTCTAGCAATGGAGATCAGCAATATAGCAGACACACAAATGTGTGTCTGCAGACTTTATGCGGTGGTGTTTGTCAGTTTCAGATTAAGCTATTGTTTAGCAGTGCTGGACTTAATTAACCTAAAATTTTTAACTAATATATTAGAGTAGAAAATAAACATTTTCAGCATTGGCAAATAACTGTTATAATTGAATCTAATAACGTTTAAAATTATACATGATCAGACGTGAAGATCAAGGGGATTCACAATTGTGGTATAAGCCTGTATGATCAAAATATGTTGTTTGTAAATATCGGCTTCAGTCCCAAACTAAATGGTTAATAAAAAGTACTTTGTTCTTCACTTGAGTTAATATTGGCATTTAATGTTTATTTTAGATGGTGTAAAAATAGTTTGTAGATGTTAAAATAAATCAAGACTACTTTCCAGACCCTGTAAGTTTTAGTCACCTTTTCATTTCACTGAAAATATGAAACAGTGTGGGTAAGGCTAATTCACTGTGCATTTGTTATGCTTTTTTCACTGCAATGACCACTGCAACAGCCTTGACTGAATGAACAAGCATGGGGCAAAGAATCCAAATGTAGTGTCAGACTTTTTTTTACTAGTTACTGAAAACACAAAAAGAAACACACAAATAAACTACCAATAAGGAGACACAGTTAATAATCATCACGAGTTAACCTGCTGGTTCGACCCGCCTCTTCTCCGTCCACTTCTTAAGACTTTCATTTGCTTATCCGATCTACTCTCGGGTCAGGGGGAGCCTGTGCCTATCTCAGGCGTCATTGGGCATCAAGGCAGGATACACCCTGGACGGAGTGCCAACCCATCGCGGGGCACATACACACTCTCATTCACACACTACGGACAATTTAGAGATGCCAATCAACCTACAATGCATGTCTTTGGACCAGGGGGAGGAAACCAAAGGACCCAAAGGAACCCCGAGGCAGGGGGAGAACATGCAAACTCCACACACACGGCGGAGGTGGGAATCGAACCCCCAACCCTGGAGGTGTGAGGCAAATGTGCTAATCACCAAGCCACCGTGCCCCCACTTCTTAAGACTTACTTATGATTTGTAAAACAGTGGATAAGTCCCACCTCTGCCAGCTAGGATGCATTTAAAAACCATTTCCCAAAGATATCGGTATCACATAACAGTTCACATGACATTGAGGGCAGCAGTGGACAAGTTCCTTTAACTGCTAGGATATCTGTGGGTCATGCAGGTGGACCCAGGGATATCCAAGAATAACTGGGTTCACCGGGGAGGACATCACAAATAGGACAATAGTTTCTGTATGGTAAAGTCCCACATGGATTTCCCAAAGGAATGATCTGGGGGGTGATATAACCCATCTCCAATGGGTTGGCTGTTTATGGTGGTGATCTTGAGTGCAAGTACACGGGGTATAGTGGGTATTTAAGATCCCACACTAGTGAATTAGGTCACTAGTAACTTGTAGTTGGCCACTGTATGGGTGCATTGGTATTGGACGGAAATATCCTTCCCCACTGCGGGATACTCTAATACACCCTTGATTTGCTCTGAGAAATAGGAGAAAGAGTTCTAAATTTTGCAAGTCACTATCCCACATGGCCGATGGTTTCCCATGAGCATTGTCATGACAAAGGCACACGGGGTAGCCTTGTTTTGGTAGGTTTCTGATAGTGTCAACCAGCTGTTCCTTGGTGGCCCATAGCAAGGCGAGCTGCAGGAGGTGGGCCGTTAGCATATGCCAAAAATGAGCCACTAGGGCCTGTAGCTGCAGAATCTTTGCTGGATTCCAGTCAGGTGAAGTATTCTGTTAGGAGCAGGCTGAATCCAAAAAATTAGAATCCATGCACTGAGTTCAATAAAAAAACACAGGCAAACATATCCAAATTTGTTTGCTTGGCATGGGCAGAAAGAAAAAGCAGGCAGAGTTCAGTAATATCCAGAAAGGCAATCAGCGTGGCAAACAGATACCAAAACACAAAATCCAAAAGGCACAAAATGGGAGAACAGAAAACTAGGTCAAACAGAGAATGTAAACACGTGAAACAATGGAAGGGCTTGGTAAGTTTTAGTCACCTCATAATTTTACTGAAAATATGAAATAGTGTGGCTAAGGCTAATTCACTGTGCATTTATTATGCTTCTTTCACTGCTGTGTTTCAAAACAGAACAAAATGTGTAAGAAATATAATATTGTTTCTGAAAAAGTTAAAAATGAAGAACAGCAGAATGCCTTGGGTTTTGCTCTGTCATCTGGTGGATATATGGAACATCGACATAGAGATTTTTTTCCCTTACCAATTTTGTCTTAAGGATTTAAATTTTTAAAGAATTTTTGCATCAGCATATGAAACATTTTCAACATTTGAACAAACCGAACGCTGGCTGTTTGCGTACATCTGGGAGCTGTTTAAAACTTGTTTGCGTCAATGGAAAGCCAAGCAGAGCCAACCGAAGCGGGGTTTTCGAATTTTACAAGGTTTTTTTTTTAGTCAGCGAAAGCTGTTTACTCAACCACATTAAACATAATAAAAAAAGTCATACATTTACAAAAAAATGAACAGGTTCGACATTAAAGCCTTTGAGGTTGAAAGCATTTTAACAGCTGACAAACAAATTTTGAATATACATTTATATCTTTATTACACAGATACAAAATTGTCCAATGCAATAAACAATGGACGAGAAATTTATCAATGTAAATGTATCCATGTCTCTTGGTCCTTGTTGGGAGAACTCGAACTTGTGTTTCTTTTGGCCTTTTTCC
This sequence comes from Hemibagrus guttatus, assembly GCA_033459395.1. Taxonomy (NCBI): domain Eukaryota; kingdom Metazoa; phylum Chordata; class Actinopteri; order Siluriformes; family Bagridae; genus Hemibagrus; species Hemibagrus guttatus. The sequence continues at coordinate 168,761 of JAUCMX010000028.1, forward strand.
CCGGGGAACCAACCCCCGGGGGGCATAGTCGGTATTTGCTAGGATAAGGTCTCTAAGGATTAAGTCTCTAAGGTTTATTAGGGGGAAAATTTTAATATCTCCTGCACACGAGCACCAGACCAACCCCCCACACCCAGAACACACTGCAGCCTACGAACATGGCTGCCCAAGATTACACACCTGCCCACTGGATCCAATCCCTTCAGCTATGCTCCAGACCATCTCACCTGATCTCCTACCCCTTTATCACCACAGTCATCAATAGATCCTTAACATCTGGTCATGTTCCAACTGTCTTTAAGAAAGCCAGGGTCATCCCCATCCTGAAGAAACCTGCTCTGGATCCCTCAGACATCAGCAACTACAGACCGGTATCACTTCTCTCATTCCTTTCAAAAATTCTCGAACGTGTTGTTTGTAATCAGCTGTCAGACTATCTCATGCAGAAAACCTCCATGACCCCAACCAGTCTGGCTTCAAAGCAGCACATTCCACAGAGACTGCCCTTTTGGCAATCACTGAGAAACTACATGCTGCTAGATCAGCCAAACTGTCATCAGTCCTCATCCTCCTTGACCTGTCTGCAGCATTTGACACAGTAAACCACAAGACTCTCTTGTCCATCCTCAGGAGTCTTGGAATCTGTGGAACAGCATGGGAATGGTTTGCTTCCTACCTGGATGGTCGCTCATATCAGGTAACATGGAAGGGATTGACATCTGCTCCACGCAGACTCTCTACTGGTGTCCCGCAAGGCTCAGTACTTGGTCCTCTCCTTTTCTCCCTCTATACTCACTCTCTTGGCAAAGTTATATCCTCACATGGATTTTCATACCACTGCTATGCCAATGATACCCAACTTATCTTCTCCTTCCCTCCCTCAGATACCATGGCTTCTGCTCGGATCTCAGCGTGTCTGGGGGACATTTCATCTGGGATGACTGCTCATCAGCTGAAACCAATCCCAGCAAAACTGAGCTGCTGATCATCCCAGGTGATCCATCCCCAGCCCAAGACCTTGCGATATCTCTGAACAACTCCATGATTTCCCCTTCAGCCACTGCTCGCAACCTCGGGGTAACCATGGACAATCAACTATCCTTTTCCTCCCATGTCACTAATGTGATACGCTCATGTCGGTTTCTTTTGTACAACATCAGAAGGATTCGGCCATTTCTATCCACACAGGCTACTCAGGTGCTTGTTCAGTCTCTGGTCATTTCGAATTGGACTACTGCAACTCCCTTCTGGCAGGTCTACCTCTGAACACAATTCGCCCACTGCAAATGATCCAAAATGCAGCTGCACGACTTGTTTTCAGCCTGCCCTAATTCTCCCACACCACCCCACTGCTGCGTTCCCTCCACTGGCTTCCGGTAGCTGCACGCATCAGATTCAAAACACTAATGCTTGCCTACAAAGCCGAGAATGGACCAGCGCCATCTTTCCTAAAAGCTCTCGTCACTCCTCGCACTGCACTTTGCTCACTCAGATCCACTACCACTGCTCGACTGGTCCCACCATCTCTCAGGGAAAAAGGTAGGTATACATTTAGACTCTTCTCTGTTCTGGCACCGAGGTGGTGGAACGAACTTCCCCTAGGTATCCATACGGCCAAGTCTCTGACTGTCTTCAAATGGCAACTGAAGACTTACCCCTTCCTGAAGTACTTAAACTAGCTCTTATTTTTCCCTGTTTATGTATTATGTATTTAAAAAAAAAAACCAACTCAGTTTTGGCTAATGGTATCCCAAGTTTTTGTCCTATTGAAACAGTGTTAATGTATTCATTGACTGACAACTAAAGCACTTTTGTACGTTGCTCTGGATAAGAGCGTCTGCCATATGCCAGAAATGTAAATGTAAATGTAAATGTACACATCCCTACAACCCGGGGGGGACTGGCAATCTGGACTTTCTGGAGAAGCCCAGAAAGGCCACCTGTCTGACGGCCATCGGCCTGGCTGGTTCATCGTCAAAAAAAAAGTGTCAGATCAAGTGACGTTGATGGCCGACAAAAGGGGGCACCAGTACAATCTTTTTTTGCTTATAATAAACCGAAATTGACACGAAGGAGAGTGGGCTCATGATGGCAAGCAAGAAGAATATAAAGGTGGTTTGGAAGAAGCTAAAAGAAAAAAAAATGAAGTCCTTAGAGGCCGACGCTACAAAAAGCAAAACAAATAACGGAGATGTTTGGCAGTAGTGCTACCAGCAGTATTGCAACTGCAGGCAGCACTAGCCCTAATATTGAGCCTGATGAGGGAGAGACAGCAACAGTTGCTCCTGAGCCAGCGGTTCTGGTGAGTCGTCTGTCAGGACAGTTACATCAGGTTACCTTTGCCCTCCTCTCTCATTATAGAGCATGTAGCCATAAACAGCACTATAGTTAAATCCTAGGACATCGCTTGTCTGAACATTCACTGTTATTTATCATTCTGCATTGTCTGACGTGAATATTCCATTCATTCATAACGAGACAGCAGTGATTCTAGGACAGGTTACATTTGACAGCTACTGAGAAAATAGAGTAAATAGCCTAAGGTGATTGCACCAATTAACATGTAACATGAGAATGAGAGAGTTCGTAAATAATTTGTGCACATATGGTCACTCTTACTCACAAACTCACATCAAAATAAACAGAATTTAAAAGTTCTAATGGTACTATATGTCAAATTGCACAGTCAGGTGTTCTCACCTTATATAAATGAAATTATAGCAAAACATAGGCTGTAAATCTTCCCCAAGATTGAGATAACATCACGCAGACCATTTTGTTTGAAAATAAACCCAAAACAATGTGTTTGCTTTCCCTAACATTCAAAGTGTTATAGCCTATAAAAATAGGTTATATCCGCATATTATAGTAATCTAAAAATAATCTAGGATTGGTTTAATATTAAGTGACAGATGTTATACTGAGACTTATATGAAATCAATTTATCTGTATTCATTTGCTTATTCAAGGTGAAGGTAGTTGCAGGAGCGAAAAGCATAGTGTCAGTGAGAGTCAGGATGATTGCTCTCAATATTTCCAATGTCCAAAGTCAGACAGTCACAGCCTGGAGAAATTTCTCTCTTACCACCCACAACAAAAAACTAAAAATTTGTCTCTGCAGAGAGTATTCAATAGTAAAGATGGCACCAATCGCAAATGGGTCACATATTGTGAGGAGAATCATACATTGTATTGTTCAGTGTGTTTATCATTTGCCAGGCCAGATGAAAGTATTCCCTTCATAAGTGGGATGCAGGACTGGAGTAGAGTGGCCAAAGAGTAGAGGAGCATGAAAAGAGCAGCATTCACAGTGTTTGTGCAGAAGCCTATTTTTTAAGAGCATCAAAAGCTGATATAGACAGCTTGCTATATGATCCACAAATAGCGTCCCACAGAGATGTACGGAAGAGAAAGTAGGTGTTGGAACATGTTGTTTTTTATATAGTGAAGCTTATTGGCAAGAGAGGACTTAGCTACAGAGGGGCACAGTCTGAAATTGCTTACATCCTGGAGGACAACAGCATTGATCATGGGAAATTTTATAGTTGGTCATTTTACTTGGGAAATATGATGTATGCAAGGAACATCTCACATAGAGTGCATAGAGAAAAATAAGAAGATACATCAGACACAAAACAAAGGTCAGGGATCTCTTCTGATATTTTTGTCAAAAACACCAGACAACAAGGTTATTTCTACAGTACAGCAGCTTATTCAGGAAACCATTGCAAAAGAGGTTACATTACATCCCATGTACAGTTTTCTATTGTTCTGAGGGACGTCAAAGACGCAGTCCAGGGAAAAGGGTATTTGCAGTGGTGAAGTGTGAAGAATCCAATGGCCAATATTTTGTTTAGATGCTCACAGATGTGATCAAAAAATTCAATTTTGAAATCAGTAACTGCATCATTAATGTCACCGACAGTGTATCAAATGTGCAAGGCCAATACAGAGGTTTTTCCAACTTGCTGTCCTCCAAAGCACCAAATCAAGGACATGTGTTACACACATGTCCTAAACTTAGTTCTAGCTGTTACAACAAAAGTGGCCATTTCCAGTGGGTCCCTCTTCTCATTGGTTAATGATGTTGCCGTCTTCTTTCATGACTCATACCAAAGGATGAAAAGGGAATCGGCACAAGCACCTTTTTATTATTGGAGAAACACGGTGGTGGGAACAAGGATGCTGCACTGAAGGAGATCTTTGGTTCCTTTGGAAAGCCAGAACAGTGTGTTTACAGTGATATGCTGAAGACACTGAAAAACCCCTTTAATGCACTTTTAGAGTCTTTATGTTTTAGAGTTTAATGAGGTATGAGACAGTTTTGACTGCTCAGCTTTCCTAGACTTTTGAAATCACAAAACCACCGTCAAAATACTTACAGACAAATGGTATCGACATCTTATCTGCTAACCACATGGTTCTGAGCACTCAAGATGCTCTAAAGAACATTAATAGAGATTTTGAGTCTGTGAAGATAGCTACAGATAATTTTTTTAAGTGGGCAAAACCCGAACTCGTGTCTGAAGAGAAATGTGAACTTGAAGTGAAGGAAACACTTCCAGGGAAACGGAAAAGAAAGAAGAAGTTGATGCCTGGTGAAATGGCAAGTGATGAGAGCTTTATAGATGCAAACATTGCTTATGAAGCCAAAGTGCATAACCAGATCATCGACACAGCCACAGAGAGCATCCATTGATGCTTTTTTAAATCATGGTTCCCTCTATGCAGACTTGGCTTTCCTGGATCCCAGAAATTTTCCTGAAGTTGTTTCATCAGGCTTGCCTGATTCTTCATTTCAGGAAAGGAGTAAATGCTTGCTCAAATTTGACAACAGAGCAACTCTTGACCATTTGCAAAATGAGTTAAAGTGCCTTGCAGCCCAGTGGCCAAGACGTAAACAATTTGTACTTGAAGAGTACGAGGTCAAGACAGCAGAGGATAATTCTAGTGTTTGGGAGGAGGGAGAAATACAAAATAGCACCTGTAAGGCCTGTAAAAACTATCCAAACTTTAGCTATCAGCTCCTCACAAGGTACAACCTTCTTGACTGATGCCCATAATTGGATTGGTGATCACATAATTGGAATGGCATACAAATTTCTGCTGACTCTGCCTGTGAGAGCTTGTTAGAGAAGTTTGTCCATCCTAAAATTCATCAAGAATCTCTGTGCTTCTGTGCTCATGGCCACAGAGAAAGACATTCTCACATACACACACACACACACACACACACACACACACACACACACACACACACATACTTATGAATACTCAAGTTGTAGAATAGTTCTGTTGATTCAGGTTTCTAGATTCTAGGTTTATGTTTTTCACTGTCATATATACATTTTTGTTTTCTGCTCTTTTTGTGTAGATTTAAAGTATTTTAGTTCATACAATAATAAATTTATTTGAGTCATCATGGGTTTTTTGATGTTATTTGCCATAAATGCGATACATTGACTGTTGTAATGTTGTGAGATAGTAGCGGCTGTTTGTAATGGGGCCTATTTGGGGGGAAAAACCAGGGCCGTTTTTTACTCCCAGTCTGTCCCTGCCTACAACCACAGGCCTCACACTGACAGTCACCAATTGTTGATGGTTGCTAATTGCCTGACTTCTACCTATTCTTGGATTACTGTTTTGGATTTGTCTAGCAGTACGTCATTCTGCACTTGCATCTGTTTCAGAAATCCTTATCTGACAATTCCTTCATGAAGATTTTTCTAATTCCTTGTTGTTATTGCTATAAAAAATGTATATGTATAATGTATTTTGTCAAATCAAATCAAGAAGCTTTTAAAATTTTTTATATTTCAATACTACAAGTTGAACTGCATGGATTTTTTTTTTTTTCTCACTCATTGATAATGGATTTGACTATATTTTTAAAAAAAAAAACCTGTTTGTGTATATAAACAATATTACAATAGACTATCTATCTATCTATCTATCTATCTATCTATCTA
>JAUCMX010000028.1:175229-259529 GCA_033459395.1 Hemibagrus guttatus
TTGGGTGGTGTGCTCGGGTGGTGTGTTCAACACTCGGCGAGTGTTGAAGAGTGTGTGTTAGTGATTGGTGATGTGGTGGGGCACGAAAACATCGTCGCTGCCTCTCGCATGAACAGTGCAATTGTGGTTTTTCATAATGATGTTGCTAAAGTGACTAAACTGACTGTGCAGGGCATCGTCATTAATGTAACAGACTTTATTTGATCCTGTCATGATGTATTAATTTGGTACGTTCTGGCGCTCGTTGTGTATATGTGTGTGCAATGTATTTTCCCCTCGGGGCTCGCCGTATATAGGTTGGGGGCATGCGCACTTTCTGTACTAGAGTGTCGCGGGTTTTTCGTGCAGAGTATTTTTCGTGTGTGACAGAAAATAAAGTGAATGAACGTTCAGACGACTGTCGTTTATTGTTTTCTTATCTCTAAGTATTTTAGGCGAACCCTGCACAAACGCTCGGTCACATTAACAATGAACTTAAACTGGTTTCCCCCTTGAGTTCCCCAGCAAAGAAGGTCATACTGTCTAATGTCCCTCCTTTTAATTCTGATAAAGCAATCGCTAATGAGCTTTCTCGGTACGGGCGTCTGGTCTCCCCCATTAAAAGAATCCCCCTCGGCTGTAAGTCCTCACTGGTTAAGCACCTGGTGTCTTTTAGGAGAATGGTATACATGGTTTTTAAAGAAGGTACAGAGGAGCTAAATGTTGTTTTTAAATTCACTGTTGATGGGTTCGATTATAACATCTTTGTCCTGAAAGGCAAAGTGACCCTGGTGTTTCTGAGCGACCGGGGCAAGAAGCAGCTGAGCCTGCTGTGGTCGTTCCGCCTGCGGCAACAGTTCAGCTGGCTGTGGAAAGCCCCGGCGTGGCTGCTGCACCAGAACGGACAGAGAGCGAACCCCAAGCCCAGCCTGCAGCCCAAAAACCCACCGGAGATCGAGGGCATATTGAAGCCCTAAAAAGTAAAAAAGCTAAAATGAATGACCTGTTAGACATTACAGCACATGGGGCACTGGTCCACTCTCGCTTCACAAGTGTGACCGAGATGGATGCTCCTTCCAAGTTCTTCTTCAGTTTAGCGCAAAAGAATGGACAGAAAATATTTATACATGCTGTGCGAACAGAATCAGGGATCTCTTGTCGGAGCCCACTGAAATTCGTAAGCAGACAGTACGCTTCTACTCGAAGCTATACAGCAGCGAGAGATCAGGGGCACAGATAGTGGAGGAGAGCTTTCTGAAAGGCCTGCTGAAGCTCTCGGAGCAAGCGGCCAGGGAGCTGGTCAGAGAATTGACACTCGCAGAGCTCCACAAAGCTCTCCAAGGCATGGAGAACGGACGGGCGCCAGGTATAGATGGTATAGAGGTATAGAGAGTCTTTCTCTCTTTCATTCTCTCTCTCTAACTCTCTCACTCTTTGTCTCTCATCTCTCTCTCTCTCTCTCTCTCTCTCTCTCTCTCTCTCTCTCTAATTCTCTCATATATTTCTCTCTCTCTCTCTCTCTCTCTCTCTAATTCTCTCATATATTTCTCTCTCTCTCTCTCTCTCTAATTCTCTCATATATTTCTCTCTCTCTCTCTAATTCTCTCATTCTCTCTCTCTTTCATTCTCTCTCTTTAACTCTCTCTCTCTCATATCTCTCTCTAATTCTCTCATATCTCTCCCCCCCCCGTACTGTACACACTCTCTTTTTCTAATACACACAACAGCAACACCGACATCAACACCGTCCAACACTTTTGCCTGCTTGTGAACTATGCTTAAGCACACAAGCGCCATCTAGTTGAAATAGATATCAACACAGATACACTTTGTGACAGAAAATAGAAACTTTGAGGCAGCAAATACAATTTCATTTTCATTCTGCACCTTACTTATTTTCTAAAAGTCAAACAAAAATTCGTTCATTTATTAAGCTTTTAAAAAAAATCGCCTGGAATCAACTCTAATTTAAACTTATTAACTACAATAAAAAAAGTCACACATTTACAGAATAACGAAATAACACAATATATATTAGATTAGTTTGATAATAAACTTGAATGTGATCATTAAATATATCATATCCGATCCGTTATTAAAGAAGCTGATGAACATAACGTTTATTTTTATTTTTTATTTTTTAAATAATAAACAAACTCTCCGGGTGAAACGTAGTAAACTGTCACACTCCACATGACCACTAGGTGACACCAAATAAAGTACACATGGGACGATAAGTGAGTTCTGAGTTTGCGTTTATTTAGTCCAAAAACAAACAAACAAATAAATAAACTCAAAACCGCTTAAGGGAGAAGTTCACTTCTAGAACACAAATCTACAGATAATTGACTCACCCCCTCATCATCCAGGATGTTCATGTCTTTCTTTCTTCAGTTTTAAAGAAATTATGTTTTCTGAGGAAAACATTTCAGGATTTTTCTCCATATAGTGGACTTCGATGGTGCCCGCGAGTCTGAGCTCCCAAAATACAGTTTAAATGCATCGTCAAAGAGCTCTAAATGATCCCAGCCCAGGAAGAAGGCTCTTATCTAGCCAAACCATCAGTCATTTTCTTAGAAAAATAAAAAATTGTATACTTTTTAACCACAAAAGCTCGTCTAGCACTAGCTCTGAGATGCACATCCACAACACTATGTACTATGTAATCACGCCAAAAGGTCACAGGTGATGTAGGTGGAACTAAAGACCCAGTGCTTACAAAGCGAACGTGCAAAGACCAGAGAAGTGCAAATAAGTCAAACACTCTTTACTAACAAAAAGGTACAACAAGAATGTATGGGTGTGTTGATATCCAGTTGCAGAGCAACCACAGCTTTAATCGTTTTTTTTAACCGGTCACGTTTTTTCAAGCATGTTTTCCTTCTCCACACTAGTCAACACTGGGTCTGTAGTTCCGCCTACGTCACTCCTGACCACCACGATGCTACATACTACATAATCACGTCGAGAGGTCATGCGTAATGTAGGTAGACGTAGTTGTTGCGTGTGGAATGAAATGTCTTTCCACACATAAGTTATATGTCTTTGTGTCAGTAGGAGGAGGAGGGTGCTTGTAGAAGTGTTTTTTTGTGGCATTTGTTAGGATTGGTTGTTAGCTTGTGATTATTATGAAGTTTTGACTTGTGCATGTTTTCTTGACTCCGAGCTTGTTTTTCACCTTTCTGTTTTTTTTTTGTAAATTATTCTCTGTATAATCTAATCACTGTACATCTTATATCACTCAGTTCCCTGGCAGCAGGGGTGTGGCTGGCATTTCTTTTGGAGGTGGGTTCCTTTTCTCTCTGTTTTTTTGTGTGTTAGGGAGTTAGGGAAGTAAAACTGTATCTTTACTGATTTTCATTTGAAGAAGGAAGCTCTAAAAATATTTTTTTTGTTTATGATTTTAGCTTTGGCCCACCCTGAAGTCACACTGTTGTAGAGTTGTGTATGTACACTTGCCTGTTTTACAATACAACAACACTTTTATGTGGAAACCTTTTGGCATTCTTGGTCCCATTATAAAAAAAAAAATTATTGTGGTCCCGTTGTAAAGACATCATTCCTTGAATTGTGAGTTGGTTACTGTATGTGGCATAACCCTAGACTGGATCCTAACACCATGATTAACTGAAACACATGTAGAAGTAATTTATTTTGTAACATTATTGGTGTCTGAATTGATTTACAGTTTTGCAGAGAAGAGCAGGTGGAAATTTTAAGTAATGACATTAGAGATATAACAAAGCTGTTTTCCCCCAGACATGTGCACTTTTAGTCATTATTAAATTGTTTATTCAAAGCAACTTAATGTTACTTCTAGTTTCAGCGAACATAAACTGGACACACTTCATCCTTCCAGTACAATCTGAAATATTTCCACAAGCAGCAGGAGAAAAGCTATATACTTGATCTCTCACACTATCTTCTCATGATCAAGTGGTTAAGACAAGCTAAAAAATACAACAACATTTTACAATGTGGCTAAAAAGTGAAAATGGATTCTGTAAAAGATTACCTTGGATATAAATTGTGTACATGGTTGTGTACAAGTTAAAAAATAAACTATAGGTAAACTTAACATTAGCCTTTTTTTTACAATATCATATATTCAAAGTCAACAACCACGAATTGTCCTCCATTCTGAAAGACAAGCATTTGCAGGAACAAGTAAAAAGTCTTACTTTTCACAGATACACTTTTTTATCGATCGACAAGACGCATCAAACCATTTATGCATGTTACCATTAACATCCCCCAGAGCAGCACAGTTCTCTCCAGAAGTGTCCTCCTCTTTCCAGTTATCAGGCTCATTTGGTCCTTCTGGAGCGCTATACCAGAACCTTCATACATAAAACATAAATACTGTAATTAGTTTGCTAAACAATAAATTCATTTCATACAAAAAAATAGTATATGTTGTTGCAGCTTTGTAGATCTTTAAAAGGAACAGTAAAATGAGTTTATAGACTGTGTAAGTGAACACAGTTCTTACGTTACACCCGTCTCCTTTAAGGGCTGGTTGTTCACCCACATCCACTGTCCCTCAGTCTCCAAGTCATGCAGGCCAATCCAGTGTGTTTCTCCAATTTTTGAAACTACAAAATCCTAATGTAGAAAACAACATACATCACACATAGATTAAATCTATAACCAATGCAAGTGGAATAGAGACCAATAATTATTAATAATTAAATTTTACTTGAAAGCTCTACACTCACCTGTTCAGTTTGGCTGGTTATAATCACCAGGTGGCCTCCTTTCTCCACACAGAAATCTCGACTCTGCGCCCAGTCCAGTTTAACAGTGGAAAAGTAGTAACACTTCAAACCAAGAGACTCCCATCTTTTCTCACATCGTCCCTGGTTTTGATTTGCTTTTCCAAGATGAGAAGAAGAGAAAATCAGTTATGAAATCAGACTATAGAGAACATGTATGCATGCTGTATATAGCATGGCTTTGCTTAGGCAATTTTTGTTCATATATCTATAACATTATCATGACTAATATATTCCACATTCATGGTGCATGTATCTGATGTATTGCTACAAAAAAATAAGTGTAATATACAGATATTTATAATTATTTATTCCCCAAGATGTCTCAATTTAGCATGGCTTGGTAATTTGGTACAGCATTTTACATGTTAAATCACAATAATCAGAGAGAGGATAAGTGCAGGGTTTTAATAGATACATGAAACACTCTGCAGCTTTGGTTAAACTGCACTGATGAATATTATGTGCATTACATTGTGTTTTTCTGAAGCTTCTTAACAGTTTTTATAAAGCCTTTTAATAAGCAGGGGTGAAAGATAGGGAAACATACAACCACAGACCTCACTGACAGTGACCTGATTACCGATCACACACACTGTACACAATCACGCAGATTCTATATAAAGGCAACACAAAACAGTTACTTGCTTCAAAGTAGAACTCAGTGTGTCTAAACTTACCAAGCTGTGTTTTCATTTAGTTTTTTCTCATATTGTTTGGTTTTTGTTTGTGACTCTAGATCTTGCCCAGTTGTTGATGGTTGCTAATCGCCTGACTTCTGCATGTTCTTGAATTATATTTCTGGACACTGTTTTGGATTTGTCTAGCAGTACCTCATTCAGATGCACTTGCACTTGCATCTGTTTCAGCAATCCTTATCTGACAATTACTTCATGACGATTTTTCTAACTTCATGTTATTGCTATAATAAATTAATTATATAACTCGAACAAAATGATATTACAAAGTTAACCTGACATCATATAATGTATTTAGTTCAACTCAAGTCAAGAAGCTTTTAAAATTTTTAATGTTCTCACTCACTGATGATGGATTTGACTTTTTTTTTACACTGTTTTTGCAGTGTAATTTACTGATGCCACAAATTAATAGGCTACAAATAATTTAAATGTCATCTATCTATCTATCTATCTATCTATCTATCTATCTATCTATCTATCTATCTATCTATCTATCTATCCATCTATCCATCTATCCATCCATCTATCTATCTATCTATCTATCGTACATTATGGGGGATTCTTACCACTGCATGCTGCCAGATCTTCCTGAACTTGCTGATGATCCACCTTCAGTGCTTCAAATAGTTTTTCTATCTCTAAGGCAAAAGAATAATTTTTGATGCAAAACTGTATTAAGTTGATGTGAATCATCAGAAAAAATAATAGGGTCAATTACTAGAATTACTATTAAAGAAAACATTTCTTAAAACCACTTACCCTTGGCTTTGTGCTCATGGGTCATCAATGTTGCAGTAACATTAGCATACTGCTCACTTAATATGTCACATGAGACCACTTTATTGTGATCTGTTGAAGAAGAATACCCGGGGGTAAATTTATAACCGCATTTATAATAGATTAAAAAATGTATGTTTTTCATGCTAGGGTGAATTAGGCTCACTTGATGTATCAAATAATTTGTTCAATAAGAAAAAGATAAAAACAATAAGCTCAATACTCACAAAGGATCCCTACAGCACAGAGTGCTAATAAAGCACCAAGTATTATTATAAGACCAAAAGCAAATACAAAGATCTTTCTTGGTTTCTTCTTGTCTTTCATTTCAGTGCAGCCAGAGATATCTGTGAGAAAAAGTTTAGTTATTTCTTTCATCTTTGTCCTATAGATAAAGTCAGTTCCTGCTCATGAGTTTTCTGTTCTGGTTTGGACTTCGAGCTTGTTTTCTGCTTTCTGACTTAATGTTTGCGTAAATTATTCTTTGTATACATTAATCACTGTACTTATGGTATCACTCAGTTAGCAGCAATGTGGCTTTTGGAGGGATTTCCTTTTCTCTGTTTTTCTCTTATAGAGTTAGGGAAGTAAAACTATTTTTTTTACTTCCCTAACTCCATAACTCATAACTCTTTTTGGGAAGGAAGCTCCAAAAACATTAGAACTTTTTAAAATGTATTATTTTAACATTGGCCCACCCTGAAGTCATGCTGTTAAACAGTTGTAGATAAATTTGCCTGTTTTACAATATTCCAATAAGAGAGAGAGAGAGAGAGAGAGAGAGAGAGAAGAAAGAAATTTAAAATCTGTGGTTGGTGGAGAACTGATGACTGATGACTCCCACATTTACACAGGACATCTGGAGATCATCAGTATAATGCTAAAAGAAAGGAGTAGCGGTGCATTTTCTGTCGTCTGTATTCACCTAAACATCGTCCTCTGTGTCTGATTATGAGCATTTACATAGTGCTCGTCATTTACAGAACTTGTTGAGATTTCTGCCTGTTGGAGAATTACATTTGAACATGTCAGAATTGCCTACTTTCTAGTTAATTACATTTTTTTTGTTATTTTCTATTCTCACTAGTGCTTCTAAAGAGCAGTGTATAATCATCAAACAAAGACATACCTGTGCATTTTTTCAGCTTTGGGTGGCAGTCCTCCCTAATCACATGAATATCATCCTCTGTTTCTGATAATGAGCAATGAAAACCTTGTCATTTCCAGCACTTGTTCATGTAGATGATATTAAACATGACCATCAAAAATGTATTTAAATATTTTTAATTGTGTAAATGATTCAGATATCTACCTGTTAGAGAATGATAGTTTTCACTACTGTCCATTTTGTCCAGTTCAAAACCCATATCTTCATAGATAGCTTGCGCTTCTGAAGCTCACTATTGCTTTACAACATATGAAATGAGTGACTTCTGCTTGCTAGTATGAAATCAATTTAAGGCACTAGGTGTCACCTTCAGTTCACTCTAGCAGAAGCAGAAGTCATTTGTCTTATTTTTCTTGCTTGCTGAAATACTTGCTGATGCTGCACCTTCGTTTCTTCATACAGTTTTGTCTATCTTTATGGCAAATAAAGAAGAATTTCTGATATAAGTGTTTGACGATGATGATAACTAAACCAGAAAAGAGGGCAGTTACATAAAACGCATATATTTAGTAATATCTATTTGATATTTCTATTTGTTCCTCGACAATAGAAAAACACCAAATGAATGAGGAATAAGTTTTGAATGTTATTAAAATAGTTTGTAGACATGAAAACAAATAAAGACCACTTCACAGACTCGGGTTTAAATTTTAAAGTAACCTGTAAGTTTCAGTTTTTAGGATTTTATTTTATTTTGCATCTTTTTTTCACTTTATATATATGTTTTGTGTGATGTATGTGTGTGTGTGTAGTGTGTGTGTGTGTGTATGTATGTGTGTATATATATATATATATATATATATATATATATATATAACACACACGCGAAAGTATGTGACAGAGCGCTGCTGCTTATATATATAATATATATAATGTATATATATATATGTATGTGTATATATATATATATATATATATATATATATATATATGTATATATGTACACACAGCGCTTCTTGAAAGTTTGTGAACCCTTTGAGCTGTTTCATCACCTTCTTCTTCTTCTTTCGGCTTTTCCCTTCAGGGCTCGCCACAGCGAATCATCTCTCTCCACCTATCCCTATCTTCTGCATCCTCAACACTTGCACCCACTACCTTCATATCCTCATTAATTCCATCCATATACCTCCTCTTTGGCCTTCCTCTTTGCCTCCTGCCTGGCAGCTCCATGTCCAACATTCTCCTACCAATATACTCACTCTCCCTCCTCTGAACATGTCCAAACCATCTTAATCTGGCCTCCCTAACTTTGTCCCCCAAACGTCCAACATGAGCTGTCCGTCTGATGTACTCGTTCCTATTCCTGTCCAATCTTGTCACTCCCAAAGAGAACCTCAACATCTTCAGCTCTGCTACCTCTAGCTCTGACTCCTGTCTCTTCCTCAGTGACACTGTCTCTAAACCATACAGCATGGCCGGTCTCACCACTGTCCTGTACACCTTCCCCTTGATTCTCGCTGATATTTTCTGATCACACAGAACTCCCGACACCTTTCTCCACCCATTCCAACCTGCCTGCACTCGCTTCTTTACCTCTTTCCCACACTCTCCATTACTCTGGACTGTTGACCCCAAGTACTTAAACTCCTGTACCTTCTTCACCTCTTCACCCTGTAACCTTACTGTTCCACTTCCCTCCCTTTCATTCACACACATGTACTCAGTCTTACTACGACTGACTTTCATTCCTCTTCTCTCCAGTGCAAACCTCCACCTCTCCAGGTTTTCCTCCACCTGCTCCCTGCTCTCACTACAGATCACAATGTCATCTGCAAACATCATTGTCCAAGGAGACTCCTGTCTGACCTCCTCTGACAACTGGTCCATCACTATAGCAAACAGGAAGGGGCTCAGAGCCGATCCCTGATGCAGTCCCACCTCCACATTGAACTCCTCTGTCTGACCTACAGCACACTTCACCTTCACCACTGTCCTGCACCACTCTGACATACTTCTCTGCTACTCCTGACTTCCTCATACAGTACCACAGCTCTTCTCTTGGCACCCTGTCATACGCTTTCTCCAAGTCTACAAACACACAGTGCAACTCCCTCTGACCATCCCTATACTTCTCCATCAAAATTCTCAGAGCAAAAATTGCATCTGTTGTGCTCTTTCTGGGCATGAAGCCATACTGCTGCTCACAAATTTCCACTACCTTCCTTAACCTAGCTTCCACTACTCTTTCCCAGAGCTTCATTGTATGGCTCATCAACTTTATCCCCCTATAGTTTCTGCAACTCTGCACGTCACCCTTATTCTTAAAGATCGGCACTAACACACTTCTTCTCCATTCCTCAGGCATCCTCTCGCTCTCTAAAACCCTGTTGAACAAACTAGCTAAAAATTCCACTGCTGCCTCTCCCAGACACTTCCAGACCTCCACCGGGATGTCATCAGGACCAACTGCCTTTCCACTTTTCATCCTCTTCAAAGCCTTCCTGACTTCATCCTTTCTAATCTTATCTACTTTCTGTTCCACAGAGTTCACCCCTTCTACTCTTTTTCCCTCTCATTTTCCTCATTCATCAGCTCCTCAAAGTACTCCTTCCATCTCCTCTGTACATTCTCCTCACTTGTAAGCACCCTTCCATCTCTATCCTTAATAACTCTAACTTGCTGCACATCCTTCCCATCTCGATTCCTCTGCCTAGCTAACTTGTACAAGTCCTTCTCTCCTTCTCTAGTGTCTAACCTAGTGTACAACTCGTCATATGCCTTCTGCTTGGCCTTATACACCTCCCTCTTCACTCTGCGCTGTAACTCCTTGTATTCCTGTCTATTCTCTTCAGTCCTGTCCATGTCCCACTTCTTCTTGGCTAACCTCTTCCTCTGGATACTATCCTGAACTTCCTCATTCCACGACCAAGTCTCCTTATCTTCTTTCCTCCTTCCAGATGACACACCCAGCACCTTTCTCCCTGTCTCCCTGATCACTTCTGCTGTAGTTTCCCAGTCATCTGGCAGCACTACCTGACCACCCAGAGCCTGCCTCAACTTCTGTCTAAATTCCTCACAACATTCCTCCTTTTTCAGCTTCCACCACTTGGTTTTCTTCTCTATCTCTATCTTTGACCTCTTCGTCTTACAGACCATCAAAGTCATCCTACACACCACCATCCTATGCTGTCTAGCTACACTCTCTCCCACAACCACTTTACAGTCACTAATCTCTTTCAGATTGCCTCTTCTACATAGGATGTAGTCTACCTGTGTTCTCCTACCTCCACTCTTGTAAGTCACTCTATGCTCCTCCCTCTTCTGAAAATAAGTGTTAACCACACCCATGTCCATCCTCTTAGCAAAGTCCACTACCATCTGTCCTTCAAGGTTCCTTTCCTTAACTCCAAACTTGCCCATCACCTCCTCATCACCTGTGTTCCCCTCACCAACATGTCCATTAAAATCCGCTCCTATCACCACTCTCTCACGGGTGGGAATACTCCCCATCACCTCATCTAATTCACTCCAGAATCTCTCTTTCTCTTCTAACTCGCAACCTACCTGTGGGGCATAACCACTAACAACATTCATCACCCCTTCAATCTCTAACTTCAGACTCATCACCCTGTCTGGCACTCTCTTCACCTCCAGGACATTCCTCACCAACTCCTCCTTCAGGACCACACCTACCCCATTTCTCTTACTATCCACACCATAATAAAACAGCTTGAATCCTGCTCCTATACTACGAGCCTTGCTACCCTTCCACCTGGTCTCCTGTACACACAGTATATCCACCTTCCTTCTCGCCATCATATCAGCCAGCTCTCTACCTTTCCCTGTCATAGTACCAACATTCAGAGTTCCTATTCTCAGTCCTACACTCTTACCTTGCCTCTTCTCTCTCTGTCTGTGCACTCTCCTCCCTCCTCTACTTCTTTGACCAACAGTAGCCCAATTTCCACCGGCGCCCTGTAGGTCAACGGCGCCGATGGCGGTCGTTGTTAACCTGGGCCTCGACCGATCCGGTATGAAATTCCTACTGGCGATTTGCATGGTTAAATTTGGCAATGTTTTACGCCGGATGCCCTTCCTGACGCAACCCTCTCTATTTATCCAGGCTTGGGACCGGCACAGAAGTCACTGGACTGTGACCCCCATGGCTAGATTAGCTGTTTCATCACCTGCTTTTTATAAATTAAATGTCAGATGTATGTTGATCAATTGCATATGTTTGTTTAGAGGGAATTTTGCGAGTAGCCAAAAAACTACATGAAAGATTGAATTATTGTATGTGCAAAAGTAAGTGAAGCCTGAGCTGCATTGGTAAAGTCAAGTGGGTAACAGATTCAGGTGAAACACATTTGGGTGCTTAATTAATCAGTTAAGTATACCAATCAAATTAGACATCCTTAAGAAAGTGGTTGGGCAACACTGATTAAAAGAGAGAAGAAACCAACCAAACCACTGAGTCAAACAATGCCAAGAGGAAAGGAGATATCCGAGGACATCAGGAAGAAGGCGGTGACAGCCCATCAGTCTAGGGAAGCCCATAAGACCGTCTCCAAGAGATTTCAACTCCATCCATCCACTGTAAGACAAATCATCTACAAATGGAGGGCATTCAACATGACCACAACTCTGCATAGAAGTGGATGCTCATCAAAACTGTCATCAAGAAGCACCAGAAAAATAATAAATGAGGTAAAGGCCAACCCACACATCACCTCTAGAGAGTTGCAGACCTCTCTGGCAGCATCTGGGGTAAATGTACATGCGTCTACAATCAGATGAAAATTGAACAGACATGACATTTATGGGAAAGTTGCTAGAAAGAAGCCTCTGCTATCAAAAAAGAACAAAGCTGCCTGTTTCAACTTTGCCATTTTGGACAAACCAGAGGGCTTTTGGAAGTCCATTCTTGGGACAGATGAGTCCAAAATAGATTTATTTGGTCATAATCAAAGCCGCCATGTTTGGAGAAAAGCCAACACTGAATTCCAGGAAATGAACCTCCTCCCAACAGTGAAGCATGGTGGGGGAAATGTGAAGGTCTGGGGCTGCTTTTCTGCCTCCGGGCCAGGGCGACTCCATATTATCCAGGAAAACTTGAATTCTCAGACCTATCAACAAATTCTTGAAGAGAATCTCCTGCCATCAGTCAGAGAGCTGAAACGAAATCCACCAAGGAATGGCTTAAAAGAAAGAAGTTTCACACTCAGATTGGCCTAGTCAGAGTCTGGATCTCAATCCAACTGAAATGTTGTGGCTAGACCTGAAGCGGGCGGTACATGCCAGATGTCCTTCCAACCTCTCTCAACTGGCTGAGTTCTGCAAGGAGGAGTGGGAAAAAATCCCCAAAGACAGATGTGAGAGACTGGTCAGTGGTTACAGAAGTCGTTTGGTTGAAGTAATGGCTGCAAAAGGACATGCCACAAGCTACTAAATAAAAGGCTTCACTTACTTTTGCACATACAATAATTCAATCTTTCATGTAGTTTTTTGGCTACTTGCAAAATTCCCTCTAAACAAACATATGCAATTGATCAACATACATCTGACATTTAATTTATAAAAAGCAGGTGATGTTAAAATAAGAAAATCAAGGTAAAGCAACAGAAAAGTCTGAACAGCTCATGGGGTTCACAAACTTTCAAGCAGCACTGTATATATACACACATTTATAGAATAACGAAATAAGCAAACACATATTACAGCAAACACAATATTATTCCAGAGCAGCTGAGGGTTAAGGGCCTTGCTCATGGGTCCAGCAATGGCAGTTTGGTGGAGCTGGGATTCAAACTAACAACCTTTCGTTCGGTAGTCCAACACCTTAACGACTAAGCTGCCACATCCCATAAAGGTCATCATTAAATATATTATATATTGTGTATGATATCAAAGCTTGCACTTGAATTTACATTTTTCAATAAAAAAAAACTCTCTGGGTGAAATGTAGTAAACTGTCACAGCCTCTATCAACACTAGGTAGCACCCAGTAGAGTTCACATGGGATTGGAGACAGGCAGAATGATAATTGAGCTCTGAGTTTGCCTTTAATAAGTTAAAAAAAAAAAAAAAACCCAGAAAGACTCCCAATGCACGTTTTATTTTCCAAGATATCTTTTTTTATTCTGCACCTTTATTTTACAAACAAACAAAATGCAAAAAGCAATTTTTATATTAAGATTTAAAAAATTTATTTTAATTCATTAACCACAATGGAAATAAAAACAGTCACACATTTACAAAATAAGGAAATAAGCAAACACAATATTATATTAAATTAATAGTAAACTTAAATATATCGTATATGATGTGTGTGATATTAAAGAAGTTCATTCATTGTCTACCGCTTATCCGATCTATTCTCGGGTCACGGGGAGCCTGTCATTGGGCATCAAGGCAGGATACACCCTGGACGGTGTGCCAACCCATTGCAGGGCACACACACACACACACACACACACTCTCATTCACTCACGCAATCACACACTATGGACAATTTAGAGATGCCAATCAACCTACAATGCATGTCTTTGGACCGGGGGAGGAAACCAGAGCATATTAAAGAAGTTAAGTATAATTTCATTTGCACTATATATATATATATAATAATATATTATATATATATATATATATATATATATATATATATATATATATATATATATATATATATATATATATGTCTTATATGGAAAAGTTTGATATTTTACAAATCTTTTACATTTCTTGATAACTGCAAGGTAAAATAAACCTTTACTAGAACCCCAGCAACTTTCACATTTCCTGATTTTATTTTATTTAAAGCCCCGTTATTCGCAGTGTTTGGAAGTTTTTTCGTGGGAAGGCAGTCTGCAGCTAATCAAGTGCTAAATGCGAAGTTCTCATCATTTAATAGAACGCACAAGGGTGGTAGATCTGAGCACCCGTGCTTGTTAACATAAAACATTTCCCTCAGTTGCAACAACAACAAGTTGGAAAGTGACGAGTTTGCAGGTGTGGCACTGTCGAATCAGCTTTTACTGATTACAAAAACAGAATATAAGAAGTTATAATGAAGATTTTCATGATAGTCAAATTGTTGTCAAATGCTGACGTTTATATGAGGAAACAAGAGAAAAGACACATACATTATCTCATACCATCCTCTAATCTAGTTCTTCTGGTCTAGACGTCTTCACAAGTTTAGATAATCCCTTTAAAAAAAATCCCTTTTTCACTCTAGTCTAAAAAGTGGTTACCATCCATTTAAAGGTAAAGCTGATCTTTACACAAATGCAAGTACAAGAGATGTATTTTATTTTTCACAGATGAATTGTTTCAGCTTACGACATAAAGCATCAAACCATTTATTTGTGAAACCCTCTTCATGACCCAGAGCAACACAGTTCTCTCCAGCAGGGTCCTCCTCTTTCCAGTTATCAGGCTCACTTATTCCCTGTGGAGATCTATACCAGAACCTTCACAGAATAAAAAAGTATAAGTTTGTGCATTGCTGGAACGTTTAAAGAGTGTGTAAGTTTTCACGGTTCTTACGTTACACCTCTCTCCTTTAAGGGCTGGTTGTTCACCCACATCCACTGTCCCTCAGTCTCCAAGTCATTCAAACCAATCCAGTGTGTTTCTCCAATTTGTGAAGCTACAAACTCCTAATGTAGAAATAATTACATTAAATAATTAAATCATTAGATTTTATTTTATAAACTGGAAAGAGAAGCTCTACACTCACCTGTTCAGTTTGGTTGGTTATAATCACCAGGTGGCCTCCTTTCTCCACACAGAAATCTCGACCCTGTGTCCAGTTCAGTCTAACAGTGGAGAAGTAGTAACACTTTAAACCAAGAGACTTCCATCCTTTCTCACATTGTCCCTGGTTTTGATTTGCTTTATTCCAAGACAAGATGAAGAGAAAATCAGTTATGAAAACAGAGAACATGCATGCATACTCTATATAGAGTTGCTTTGCTTTGGCTATTTTTGTTCATATATCTATAACACTATCATGACTAACATATTACACATATTCTTGGTGCATTTATATGATGTATTGCTATAACAAAATAAGTAAAATATACAGATATTTATAATGATTTATTCCGCAAGATGTCCCAATTTATCATGGTTTAATAATTTGGTACTGTATAGTAGATGTTAAATAACAATAATCAGAGTCAGAAAAAGTGCAGGGTTATAATAGATGTATGAAACACTCTACAGCTTTGGTTAAACAATGTATTGATGGATTTTATGTGCATTACATTGTGTTTTTATGAAGCTTCTTAACAATCGGGTAAAAGATCAGGAAACATAGAGCTGCTACAGTTTACCCCTACAACCACAGACCTCACTCTGACAGTCACCTGATTACTGATCACACACATGGTACACAATCACACAGAGTCTATATAAAGGCAACACAAAACAGTTTATCTGCTGCAAAGTAATACTCAGTGCGTCCATGCCTGAACTTACCAAGCTGTTTTCATTTTGTGTTTTCTCATATTGTTTATTTTTTGTTTGTGATTCTGGGTCTTGCACAATTGATGGTCTGACTTCTGTTTGTTCTTGGATTACATTTCTGTTCAGTTTTGGATTTGTCTGACAATAACTTAATGAAGATTCTCTATCTATCTGTCTGTCTGTCTGTCTGTCTGTCTGTCATGATGGGAGAATCTTACCACTGCATGCTGCTTGATCTTCATGAACTTGCTGAAGCTCCACCTTCAGTGCTTCATGCAGTTTTTCTATCTCTAAGGCAAAAGAGAATTATTTCTGATGCTAAAGGAGTTTTTATATGATGAGAATGAAGCAGAAAAAAATAAAAGGGGACAATTACTAGAATTACTATTAGAAAATAAGAAGCAGAACATGGTTGAGTTTTCAACCCACATATACAGTGCAGCCACTGCAAACTATTAACGGAAACAGGAAGCTCTTAAAACCACTTACCCATGACTTTGTTTTTTTGAATCATCAATTCTGCAGTAACATTATCATGCTGCTCACTTAATATCTCACATGAGACTTCTTTATTGTGATCTGTTGAAGGAGAATACCCGGGGGTAAATTTATAACTGCATTTATAATAGATTAAGAAATGTATGTTTTTCAAGCGGCGGATGAATTCATCTCGCTTGACATATCAAATGCGACACTTTATTGTGATTTGTTGAATAAGAAAAAGATAAAAATGATGAGTGAAATACTCACAAAGGATTCCTACAGCACAGAGTGCTGATAAAGCACCAAGTATTAGGATGAGACCAAAAGCAGATATAAAGATCTTTTCTGTCTTCCGCGCAGTGCGATCAGAGATATCTGAGTGAAAAAGTTCAGATATTTCTTACATCTTTATCCTATAGATAGATTCCTGTCTCCAGACCTTCAAACCCACTGCCCTGCACAATTTCAGGGTTTTCCTTTCTCCAAGCCCATGAGGCTATAACGGATAATTCACAAGTGATTTGTTGTTTTAGAAAACTCCAGGACGGGAACAATGAAACTCTACACTGCAGAATTCACTGACATCTTCATGTCTTCAAATGAAGCTAATCACATTATATAAAATGATAGCAAGTAAAAACATGTAGAATATAAGCAAATGCGAGTAATACTTCTCTTAAAAGATCATTTTTGTCAAATTTTTTACTCTCATTTCAAACAAAATTTCATTCACTTTGTTACCAAATAATTTTAGAAAGACATTAAATAACCGTCCAGAATATAAGGAAATTTTAATCTTGAAATTATGAACTATGTCATGAAATACTGTTGCCTTATTTACTTTAGAATACAGAAAATGAGAGGGAATGAATATTTATAGCTATTAGAATGTAAGTAATAACAGAAATTATTTTTCTCAAGGCTCTGATCTTTTTATCAGTTAAATTTAACTATAAATGAATAAAATTATGATTAGTATATATTTTATCAAAACAAGTCATACCTGGATGCCATTTCTGTGTATTCACATAATCCTCCTCTGTTCTTGATCCTAACAATTTAAAATATATTGTCATTTCATTTTATATATTTAAAAGTATAAAAGTTACACATTTTTCAGCTACAGGATAATTACCTTTCCCCCCCATTTCCTAACCCGTAATTCACACTAGTGTCTTAATCAGATCTCTGTGATACCAGGAAATGTTGTAGTCACCCCCACTACTTAGAAAGGAAGTGAAAGGTTGATCTATGTTGTGCAATAGCAGTCTACATAGTATGGCCAAATGTTATATATACACGCGTGTATTCAGAGTTCTGAGTAAAGCACCCTCAGCAGTGATCTCAGCAGAGTTCTTTGGCAGGTCATATGCAGTGGGTTGCTGTAGCTTTGTAATTTAACTTATTTCAAAGTCTGAAATGATCTGCCAACTACATGATAATCTTATATATGTTTTATGATGGGACATATTACACTAATGTTCATATTTAAAATGTTTTCACTTGCCAGGATCATATAGCTTTGATTAAATAGTTTCAAGTTTCAAGTTTATTTGTCATGTGTACAGATGTCAGTGACAGTTTGTACAATGAAATGCTTAGGTGAGGGTCAGGCAAACTACAGCAATAATTTAAGCACAAAAAAAACCCTAAAGTAAAAAAAAATAAAACACAAGAATAATAATATTAAAAAGAGTAAATGGATATGTGTGCATAACTATTAATGGAAGGTTTGCAAAACAGAGTGTACTGGTAAGGTGCAAAAGCTGGTAAAGTACTGAGAATCAATTGTGCAGTCCCAGTACGTAATAGACAGTGTGCAAGTAGGTGCAAAAGTACTGATGACTGTGAAGTCTCAGTATGTTAGCAGATAGTGCAACAAGAGTATATTACAGTTTTTATTACAGTGGTTTGCAGCAAATCTGTATTAAAGTTCATTGAGGAACGCTGATAGAAAGTTCTGGATTGGATACTCCGGTACCACTTGCCTGATGGCAGTCTGTTGAACAGACAGTGTGCTATGTGACTGGGGTCCATTGTGATTTTGCAAGCCCTCCTCAGACAAAAAGCTCTTGTTGGTGGAGAACTATTGACTTTCCTGGCAGGTTCTCCTACATTTACAGAGGACATCTGGAGATAATCAGTATAATATTCAAAGAAAGATGTAGCTGTGAATTTTCTGGCCTGCATATTTGATATAAACATCCTCCTCTGTCTGTCTATATGAGCAGTGCAAACCTTGTCATTTGCAGCACTTGTTCATGTAAACAGTCTAAATATAAACAATAAAAATCTAAAATTGGAACCATCAAAAATGTATTTTAATATTTTTAAAATTATAAACATTTCAGATATCTACCTATTAGAGAGTGATAGTTTTCACTACTGTCCATTTTGCAGTTACATTTAAGACATTTGGCAGATGCCCCTATCCAGAATGATGTACAAAATTGCTTTGAAATCTCTGTCAATGAATACATCAACACTAGTTCACTAGGTTACAGACTTAGGATACCATCTGCCTAAAATGCTATTGGGAGGAATTATAGCACATTTGTTAAAAAGTGTGTAAATACATAAAACAAACAGAGAAAAATATGCGCTAGTTTAATTGTTTTAGGAAGAGGTAGGTCTTCACCCGTTGTTTGATTCAGCTGTTTGGACATCTAAGGGAAGTTCATTCCACCACCTCGGTGCCAGAACAGAAAAGAGTCTTGATATATAACCTCTTACCCTAAGAGATGGTGGGACCAGGTGAGCAGTGCTAGAAGATCAGAGGAAATGTGTTGCACTGTGCAGAATTGTTGTAATTCAGCCACATTGGAGGGTTTTCGAGCATGAACCACCTTTTTACGGTCATGCCACAGCATCTCAATCGGATCGAGGTCAGGACTTTGACTAGGCCACTCCAAGTCTTCATTTTGTTTTTCTTCAGCCATTCAGAGGCGGACTTGCTGGTGTGTTTTGGATCATTGTTCTGCTGCAGAACCCAAGTTCGCTTCAGCTTGAGGTCACAAACAGATGGCCGGACATTCTCCTTCAGGATTTTTTGGTAGACAGCAGAATTCATGGTTCCATTTATCACAGCAAGTCTTCCAGATCCTGAAGCAGCAAAACAGCCCCAGACCATCACACTACCACCACCATATTTTACTGTTGGTATGATGTTCTTTTTCTGAAATGCGGTGTTACTTTTACGCCAGACGTAATGGGACACAGACCTTCCAAAAAGTTCAATTTTTGTCTCGTCAGTCCACAGAGTATTTCCTCAAAAGTCTTGGGGATCATCAAGATGTTTTCTGGCAAAACTGAGACGAGCCTTTATGTTCTTTTTGCTAAGCAGCGGTTTTCGTCTTGGAACTCTGCCATACAAACCATTTTTGCCCAGTCTCTTTCTTATGGTGGAGTCATGAACACTCACCTTAACTGAGGCAAGTGAGGCCTGCAGTTCTTTGGATGTTGTTGTGGGGTCTTTTATGACCTCCTGGATGAGTTGTTGCTGCACTCTTGGGGTAATTTTAGTCAGCCGGCCGGCCACTCCTGGGAAGGTTCTCCACTGTTCCATGTTTTTGCCATTTGTAGATAATGGCTCTCACTGTGGTTCGCGGCAGTCCCAAAGCTTTAGAAATGGCTTTATAACCTTTTCCATGCTGATAGATCTCAATTACTTTCTTTCTCATTTGTATTTGAATTTCTTTGGAACTCGGCATGATGTCTAGCTTTGTCAGGCAGGTCCTATTTAAGTGAGTTCTTGATTGTGAACAGGTGTGGCAGTAATCAGGCCTGGGTGTGGCTAGAGAAATTGAACTCAGGTGTGATAAACCACAGTTAAGTTATGTTTTAACAGGGGGGGCAAACACTTTCACACAGGGCCATGCAGTTTTGGATTTTGTTTTCCCTTAATAATAAAAATCTTCATTTAAAAACTACACCACTGTACATTCTTGGCTTTGTAGGCAATTATCAGTGTTTTGAATCTGATGCAGCTGTTGGAAGCCAGTGGAGGAGTGCAGCAGTGGGGTAGTGTGTGAGAGCTTAGCCAGGTTGCAAACAAGTCACAAAACTGTGTTTTGGATCATTTGCAGAGAACAAATTTCATTCAGAGGTAGGTCTGCCAATAGATAGCTTCAGTAGTCCAGTCTTGAAATGGCAGGAGACTGAACTAGCACCTGATTAGCCTGTGTGGATAAAAATGTCCGAATCCTTCTGACATTGTAGGGAAGAAACCAATATGAGCGTGTTACATTAGTAACATGCATGGAAAAGTCTTAATGGAAAAGGACAGTTGATTATCTATGGTTTCTCTTTGCAGAGACATTAAATAAGTGACTTCTGCTTGCTAATGTGAAGCTAGTGTGGAAAGACTAGTTCGTACTCTAGGTCTTACCCTAGTTTACCCTAGGTCTTACTCAGTTTACATTAGCAAGCAAGCAGATGTCATGTGAGGTTTATATCTTATTGGTGTGTAACTACTGTTGTCACTTATGGGTCTGCATTTTTTTTTTATAGTTCTGGAGAGAAACTAGTTAAATAACGCATTAACTGATATACAAATTAAAAACAGAAAACTCACTAGAGTCTGGAGATCAGCAATATAGCAGACACACAAATGTGTGTCTGCAGACTTTATGTGGTGGTGTTTCTGTCAGTTTCAGATTAAACTATTGTTTAGCAGTGCTGGACTTAATTAATCTAAAATTTTTAATTAAAATATTAGAGTAGAAAATAAACATTTTCAGCAGTGGTAAATAACTGTTATAATTGAATCTAATAACGTTTAAAATTATACATGATCAGACGTGAAGATCAAGGGGATTCACAATTGTGGTATAAGCCTGTATGATCAAAATATGTTGCTTATAAATATCGGCTTTAGTCCCAAACTAAATGGTTAGTAAAAAGTACTTTGTTCTTCACTTGAGTTAATATTGGCATTTAATGTTTATTTCAGATGGTGTAAAAATAGTTTGTAGACATTAAAATAAATCAAGATTACTTTCCAGACCTGGTAAGTTTTAGTCACCTTTTAATTTCACTGAAAATATGAAACAGTGTGGGTAAGGCTAATTCACTGTGCATTTGTTGTGCTTCTTTTGTGGCTTTTTTTTTTTTTTACTACTTACTGAAAACACAAAAAGAAACACATAAAACATTAACACTATGGACAATTTAGAGATGCCAATCAACCTACAATGCATGTCTTTGGACCGGGGGAGGAAACCGGAGTACCCGGAGGAAAACCCCGAGGCACGGGGAGAACATGCAAACTCCACACACACGGCAGAGGCGGGAATCAAACCCCCAGCCATGGAGGTGTGAGGCAGACGTGCTAAGCACTAAGCCACCGTTATTATTATTATTATTATTATTATTATTATTATTATTATTCATAATAATAATAATAATACATTGTTAGGATCTGAAACTGAACAAAATGTGTAAGAGAAGAAATAAAATATTGTTTTCTAAAAAGTTAGAAATGAAGAAAGGCAGAATGGCTTGGGTTTTGCTCTGACATCTGTTTGGATATATGTATAACATTATTTTAAAATGAAGATTTTTGTCATCAGTGTCATTTTTAAAATGTTTGTATTGGTAGTACGTAAGGGTAACTGAAGCTTTAACTTCCCAGTCGCTTTGTCTTTAACATTTCTGCAAGGAATGAAACACTAGACATTCATGAGAATCAAACTATTTATAACAGATATTGTTAAGAAAATAATAATAATAATGTTAAGAAAAGCCACGTACATGATCTCATACCATCGTCTAATGGTTCTAGAGGTTAACAAAGCTTAGACTTAAAAAAAAAAAAAAAGAAAACAGTATTGTTTAATTTAATGTTGGACTTTTCTTTTTTTTTACAACATTAGATAATCAGACTTAAAAACCAAACATTATCCATCTTAACACTAAATAACTGTCTCCTTACAGAAAACATCAGTATCATCGATTACACACATATCATGACATATTAGACTGAGCATTTTAATAGGCAGAAATACTGTCATAGCTGCTGATATAGAAAATTAATCAACACATTCTGAAAAATCAGAATCAAGCATTTAACAGTGCTATGGTTTACAGGCACATATTTAGCAGCACAGCAGATGAGGGTTGTTGTATTGTCCAAAATGTATTGTATGCAATTGTTCCCTGGATTTGATTTATAAATAATCCAGTCATGCCTTTCTTTTTGATTTATTTTTTTTGCACGTTCAAATGTAACAGCACAGTAAATGAAGTGTATCACTTTTCACAGATCCATTTTTTCAACAAATGGCAAGACGCATCAAACCATCTATGTATGTTACCATTGATGTCCCCCAGAGCAGCACAGTTCTCTCCAGAAGGGTCCTTCCCTTTCCAGTTATCAGGCTCATAATGTGTCCCTGGAGAACAGAACCTTCTATACCAGAATACCAGAACCTTCATAGAATAAAGACTGTAATCAGTTTCTTAAACAATTCATTTATTTCATGGAAAAAATATTATATGCATTGCTTTATAGACTGTGTGAGTGAACACAGTTCTTACGTTACACCCGTCTCCTTTAAGGCCTGGTTGTTCACCCACATCCACTGTCTCTCAGTCTCCACATCATTCAAGCCAATCCAGTGTGTTTGTCTGATTTGTGAAACTACAAAATCCTAATGTAGAAAACAACATACATCACACGTAGCTTACACTTGTAACCAATGCAAGTGGAATAAAGACCAGTAATTAAATTTTATCTGAAAAACTGGAAAGAGAAGAAACTCTACTCTACTCAACTCTACTCCTTCAAACCTGTTCAGTTTGGCTGGTTATAATCACCAGGTGGCCTCCTTTCTCCACACAGAAATCTCGACTCTTTGTCCAGTTCAATTTAACAGTGGAGAAGTAGTAACACTTTAAACCAAGAGACTTCCATCCTTCCTCACATATTCCACAATTTTCACTTGCTTTGGACAAGAAATGATAAATGATAATGATGATAAGTAAGAAGTCAACACAACACTACTATGTTTAGTCTACTGACATTTATAAGTAAATCACATGTTCTATTTTCACATATTTTATGCTTTGTCCATTTTCATGTTCCATGTAGCCTTAGATTGATAACTTAGATCCCTCTAAAAAAAAAAAAAGAGCACAATGCTCAGACCAGAGGTGGTTTGAGAAATATTTTTATGCTTTTGTGGTTCTTGAGAAAATAAATTTCCCTGTTCACTTCATGTATTGGTTAAGGTGAAAGAACTTGAGGTTTGTTGTCCAAGTGTAGCTGGAATTTAAACCCAATCTGGCTGACAGTCTGACTCAAAATACTCAAGGATGAGGGTCCACAAGTTTGTTTACTTGTGATGGAAGATGGAAAAGGCAGAGAGATGCTCCTATAAATTGCAGCAGACCATTTAAAAATATTTTATACAACTCACATTATCGTTGTATTTAATGTATCCTCAGTTTTGAAACATTTTTTTATTCTTTACAATTTGGCCACTGCATGTATTCAACATAATGTGGCTTTAACCTCATTCATTCACCTGACCAGTACCATTTTATATGCGTCTTTCATTTCTTGTGTCTTTTTGGGTTTCTCCAAGGTGGCAGGAAACCACAGCTATGTATAGACAGCAAGCCTCAGGATTTTCAGCCTTTAATGCAAACATGAAGCAGACTGGTATTTGTATTCACAAAACTACCGAGCTATTACTGAGTCCCTGTATAGCGTTTGGCGGCAGTCTTAAGTCTGAGATCATTAGTAATGCTACACAACCACACACACACACACAGACACACACCCTGGTTAAAAGAACTGAAGGATGTATATGATCTTACCATTGCTTGCAATGAGGAGCTCATGGATTCGCTGATATTTCCATTTCCACACAGTTTCTCCTTCTCTGACATAAAAAAGGCGGAAACACGTTCTATATACACGGTACAATGAACCTTTACAGTGACATACAAATTATAAGCTTGGAAATGTATTGCATTTTAGGGATACTGTTTAAACAATTAATCTAATAATACAGTGTTTAGTATTAAAAAAAAAAAGTTTTGATTTGTGTAGCATTTGCTTACTGCTTATTTGCTTACTCTTGCATACGATGTAATTCCATACATGTTATTTAATTCTCTTTTCCTTATTATTCTAAAATAGATAAAATTGTTGTTTCACATGGTAGTGCAGTCAGACAGCTACTTATCAAGTTGATGACAATAAGTTGCTTTCGGCTGCTCCCTGTTCGGGGTCGCCACAGCGGACCGACTGGTCCGCACAACAACTTGGCACAGGTTTTACGCCGGATGCCCTTCCTGCCACAACCCTCCCATTTTTTCCGGGCTTGGGACCGGCACTGCATCCAGTGGCTGGGGTTGAGGCATTGGCTGGAATCGAACCCGGGCCTTTCGCATGATAGGCGAGAAACCTACCACTGAGCCACCAATGCCTCCGCATTGTTAATATTAATAATATTGTTATTAATAATATTGTTAATATTAATAATATTGTTATCAAGTTGATGACAATATGTAATAATAATATGCTATAATTATTATTGAAGGTTACTTATTTTTTGTTTCAGTAACTACTTGAAACATGAAAAAACATGTTTAGGAAGCACACGGGAAGCTTTTCACTTCTCTTACCTATGGCTTTGTGCTCTTGCATCTTCATCGTAGCTGTAACATTTGCATACTTCTTACTTAACATGGCATTAGAATATATTTCATTGTGATCTGTCAAAAAACAACAGCAAGAGTAAAACAGTGATATACTAGAAATGTATATGTTTTTTTGAATCTCTTCGTTTTATGAAGACTTTGGTTTGCATAAAATGTATAAATGTATAAATAAACAGCCACACACATGCATTAACAGGATCTCCAGGATTTTTTGGCGTTTTTGTTTTTCTTGTTAAGCATATCATTTGAGGAATTTGTAGCAAAAGGTTGAAAATGCAAGTTAGAATCAAATCAAATTGTTAACTGTTTGTGACAGGGTTTGCCCGAGAAATCAGCATTATACAAAGATCCTGTAAACAGGGTTTCTACACAAAGCTACACACAGCTGAATTATTATATACAAGTAAGAGAAAAATTAAGTTGCAAAGAAATGAATTTAAAATGTAGTTTATAGAGATTTGTTAAATGGCAACACGAAAAGTGAAAATGATGATGATGAAGATGATGATGATGATGGTGATGATGACAGAGTAATACTCACACAGAATCCCGAGAACACAGACAGCTGTTAAAGCACAGAGCAGGATGAGGATTTGACCAGCTGCTAGATACTTCATTATTCTTTTAGAAGATGCAGAATATCAGAGAGATAGTCAGAGAAATGTGAGAAGAGTCAATGACTACTTCAAATTTTTCTTCCTCAGAGCAGAGGATCAGCCCACATTAAATCTAGAAAAGACCTGTAAAAATCCTCTGAAGCCTCCCCTTACATCCAAGACAGGATATGAGTCTACTTCTAGAAGAGTGCTATCTCCCTTTTTGCAGTCAGAGAACTCCAAGAACTTAACTCAAATATGCATCAACTAAATTTTTCATTCATGCACATTTCATACACACCTTGTATTAATTGTTAAGCTGCACCATTCATAATTATAACCAACAAGATCAGTGCGGTAATAAAAGAATCTTGAATTTCGTATCTTGGGTATATTTGAGACGTTGGAGTGTTTTATCAGTACACAGCTGTAGGGAGTGGGCACAGTGGGATTTCTGCTGCTGAGAAACACATTAGAAAGAATAATATTATTCAGCTTGGAAAAATAGCATTCTTCAGTGGTGCAGGATGACAGGGGTGTGAACACACTACAAGAGGACTGACAAGTATACAGTACATAATATCATGTCAGTAAAGCTGTCAGTGTAGCTACACACACAGATAGATAGTGGGGTATAAACAAAAAGATGATCTAAATTAATACTTCTGTCTCCAACACCACATTGACCAGACTAGCCCAGTTAAGCTAAATTAAAAGTAAAGAAAAACAGTTATACAGCCTCTATAAATGCAAAAAGGTTTTTTAATGAGCTGATCATATGAAAATCCCATCAACCTCTGGCTTACAGTTTCCAATACCTGTCCTTATATTTTTTCCCCCTTATATTACATGATTTCAGCCCAAATTCCCCAAGTCAAAACATTCCAGCTGTTTTCTTTTGAAAAGTTTGGGCCTTTTACGCACAGTTATATTCTACTACATTTTCACTTTCCATTATAATCAAACTTTAATGTAAAACATGGCTGTTTCTTATCCTGACTACTGAGTTTTTCACAGCTTATATTATGAAACATTTTCATTCATGTTTGAGGAGACATCATGGGTAAATATTCGGAGCTACCGTTCTTTTCACTTGTTAATTATTATAAAATTTATATAATGAGTGTATCCTTGTGTTATATGACTTAACTTTGACCTGCGCTGAACTTGAGCTACGTCATGTCTTATCGTGTAAAACCTTATACAGAGGTGGTGTCTGAAACTGCTCGTGATGTCTTCTTGTCTTTTACACTTACACAAACTTGTGTGTTAAAAAATATTCCCACAATAAATAGATGAATGAATTACAAACAATTTATAAAAAAGAAAGAAAATCCATCTAGTTAAATGAGTAAACTTGCCATTAATTACACTGCTGCATTCAGTTTTTTCTTGTAAATCTTAAATTTGTGTCTGGGGTTGGGGCATTGGCTGGGAATCGAGCCCAGGCGTTCTGCGTGATGGGCAAGAGGCCTACCACTGAGCCACCAATGCCCCCATTTAAAAACCTGAGTAAGCAACCTTTAAAACGTTTATTTTATGTAAAATTATTAAATTTGCTCAGTTTTTAGTGTAAAATGATAGGACGCCATTCTGCCTACAGACATTGTGCTTTTTTAAATTAATTAATTAATTAATTACCATTAGCATTTTAACCTTTAAACATGATCAATGATTAGTGGGTTCCACCAGGGGTCACTACACATCTGTAACCATTCATTAGATGTAAAACAAGTCCATGATCTACAAAATAAAAAGTGTCTCAGTTCTAAAACATTCAATAACCAGATAAATTGGTCAGTTTATTAAAGGTGTTAACAGTTTGTTAACTCTGATTACTGTGAATATTACTGTGAATCAGATTCATGTGCATTTCAAGTTAAAATAAAGAAAATATCATTGCATATCTGCCATTTTCCATTTTGATGATAAAAAGCTAATAATAATAATAATAATAATAATAATAATAATAATAATAATAATAATAATATGAATCTTTATTAAACAGACTTCTATGTTTATGAAGTCACCTCATGGCAGCATTTTTGGAAAATATGACAAAATTCATAGAAACTGAAATGTCCTATCCCCGTGCCTAGGGGGTTTCCTCCGGGTACTCCAGTTTCCTCCCCCGATCCAAAGACATGCATTGTAGGTTGATTGGCATCTCTAAATTGTCCATAGTGTGTGATTGTGTGAGTGAATGAGAGAGTGTGTGTACCCTGTGATGTTTGGCACTCCGTCCAGGGTGTATCCTGCCTTGATGCCCAGTGACGCCACAGGCACAGGCTCCCCGTGACCCGAGTATAGCTCGGATAAGCGGTAGACAATGAATGCTTTCATGCAAACCAAAATATATTTAATTCACTTAAATGAAAACGGTGGTTAAAAGTTTATTTAAAAATGGAAGGATATATTTTACCCAAATCTATACTCATTGTCATATTCGTTTGTATTGTATGAGCATAAAACCTTTTGGGATCAGTAGATTTTAGGTCAAATAATCATGCAGGAGAATGGGTTTAAACTGTGTGTGTGTTTGTGTGTTTTGAGTTTTGTCAGGCAGAGGGCAGCACTTTCACACACTCGCTTGTCTGACTCTGTAGCGGTTGCTGAAGTGATGAGTTGGCAGGTCCAGAGTGTGTATGAGTCATGTCTTTACTCACACATGGTGCAGTGATGCACTCATCTCATATTACACCAAGTATGACTGAATGATTCATAATCAGCCTTTATTATTATCATAAGCATCTCTGTACAGCAGGAGGTATGTGTTCAAAAGCACAGAGAGAGAGAGAGAGAGAGAGAGAGAGAGAGAGAGAGAGAGAGAGAGAGAGAGAGGAGTCTTAAAACGGATCACGAGCTCTCGTTTAGGCTGCGTGTGAATCTGAGGTTTGGAAAAATGTTCTTAAGATGTTTCAGTTGTACATTGAAACACACTAAAGTGACATCTTCAATGAGTAATCTCGGCGCTTAAAGAAGAATTATACATCAAATGAAGAGTGTGATAATGCAGAGTAGAAGGTGCGCACCATTGGAGGAACTGGCGGTCAGATAAGAGACTCAAACAACAAAAGAAAGGCCATGGGTGTTTCTCAATATGTTTTCTTTTCTGCGTCCATGGCTGAGGTCATCTTTTAACGGCCAAGTAACATTCCATTAAGCAAGAACACAAGTACCAAGAGCAATAAAAAAAGGATGTGTTGTTGATCCTCTGCAAAAACTAAGGACGCATTGATTGGTGACTTGCCAGCGAGAGTCCCATGATTCACTGCGGTATCATTACTGTCGTGGAGCACTCGCCCCATTTGGTTGCTCTAATCTGATTGGACAGTTAGATTCAGAATAACAGCACTGTGATATCAGTTCATTTATAACAAGAACAAGAGGACTGTGTGGGACTGTTCTATATAACAGCACTCTTGCTTGTGCAATACTGCTTAATTCGTTTGATTAAATGGCGCATTTAAGTCATACTTTGATGAGGGAAAAAAATATCGTAGCTATCAAATCTGCTCACTTGTAACAAACAATGAATTTGGTTTTTTTGGGGTTTTTTTTGCTATTCCTAATTTGGTATTGGCTAACAGTGCATGGATTTATTTTTTTATTTTTTAACATAACTGTTTTTATTTCAATGTCATATTCAAACTTACAGTTCCAACTGTGCCTTGGAATCTTATATTTATACAAAAGTTTTTAAAACCAAAATGCATTTCTACAATACAGATGAGAAAACAGATTACTTCTCAAGGACACAGTCATTACTTTATCTTCATTAATGCAGGAGCACACAGGAAGCTTAGCAGACTGCTCGTGTAGTGGTGCGCTACATGCTTCCTACATACATTCGGTTTATTTTTTGGGGGGAAACAGATCCAACTAGTTCATTATAAAACATGATGGATGTGTAGAAAACAATGATTACAATAATTATAATAATAATAATAATAATGGCAGGAGTGGAATAAAAACAGAAAGTCTCACATAAGCCTATATTGCAGAGTTCATAAAAGCCTTTGTTTATTCCTCATGCCGCCATCGGTCTCGTAGAAGCTGCAAATTTTTAGGCCAAAGAAGTTTGCATTGGAGCCCTACTATAAATCTTCTCAGTCCATTTCTACGCAGAGCTTACTCACGATGGGCGTCAGCATCACGGAAATTAGAGAGTAAGCGGCAGTATCTGAGGCGACTTTAAGCAGATATGGCTAAGTAATGACATGACCTGAGACTTCACAGATAAAGAAAGTGAGCAGGCAAAAAAGTTTCCCATCATTCCCCTTGGCTCCATATTAGCTGGTCGATCAGTCAAAGGTCACCTTCTTTGGTGTTCCTTACAGACCCTGTGGTGACCTTCGACCTCTGTGAGAGGCGTGGCAGTGTTCACTCTGCAATGAGAGTGCTGAGGTTTAGGCACCAGCAAGGATGCAGTCAGACCAAAATGGGGTTCTGCTTAAGCAGCAGTTCAGTGAAGAGCACCCCGGTCTGAGGAGTTCGAGTTCGGCTCGGTTTGGTTTGGTTGCAGAGTTCAGGTCACATGATGCAGCACTTGCTCTTAAAGATGTGTGAGTGTTTGTAGCGCAGTCTCTGTTTGGGCCTGTACTTCTCCAGATAGGTCAGCTGTTTGCTGTTTATCGCACCTCGCCGCTTCCTGTCCAAGCATGATTGAAGAAACATGTTAGATGGCAGAAATATTTATACACAAAAAACGGTGTTCATGTAATCAACTCTGTCATGTCTACTTATTTATATATGATGGTTTAATATTCAGCTACAACAGTGAAATTTGACGATTTTGTTTTGAATCAAAATAAAGATTGGATATTGTTTTGCTTTCCCACATACTTGTTTTCTGGACTGGTTTTAGCATCAAGTACATAAGAGAAACAAAAATAGAGTCATAATTATGGACAAACGCTCTTTCTCTGTCTCTGTGTTTTAGTATCCGGACAAAATGGGTTCTAGTCAGAACATGTGCAAAAATCACATAATATTACCATGTGCAATGTCACATCATGTGTAATATGTTCTAGTTCCATAGCACCTTTTTTGTACTTTCAATACATTTTGTATATATATATATATATATATATATATATATATATATATATATATATATATATATATATGTATATATATATATATATATATATTTCATTTACTTTTCATTTATATTTTATAAACTTTTGAATACATTTGTGTAAATATATATTTATATTATTTCATGTGTTTTTGTATTTATATTTTATTTATATTTATTTTTCTTGTAATCTGAAGCAGTCTCTGACAAAAGAATTTCCTTCTGGATTAATAAAAGTTCTCTTATCATATCATGTAATATATCAGGAATAAAACAGTTCGAGGGCGTGCAGGAAAATCATCCCGGATAAAGTTGTGTGCAATACCAGCACATTCTGAAGTGTTTTATTCCTCTTATACCACACCAAGTAAAAAAAAACCCACTTAATTATTTATTTATTGATCCAAGAACTTGTTAGACTTTTTTTAATCCATTTACAGATACATGTAATTTTGTTGAATGTCCATGAAACAAGTTTATTCCTATTATCATTTATGTTCTAGCAGCTACATGTAAGATAACAGCTCTTCCCTTATCAGCTAATCTGTTTTTTTGTTTTAACTTTTCTTTTTTAATTTCTCTCTCGTGAAACTATTAAGACAAAAATGCAGCTTGTCATGTTACAGACAAACAGCAAACTCCAGAAAAGTAAAAGTAAACTTCAGAATGTTACAAAGCTAAGACACTGGAAACTCCTTCAGTGAACTTCTCTTCAGACAAAACTATCAACAATTAAACACGTTTTATATAAGTTTATGTAAAAAGTCTATCATGTAGGCTGGTACTATAGAAACGACCCCTTTTACTACAACCACAGCAGAAATATAGACTTGTGATCTATCAGGGTTCTTGTTACACGAACCTAATCAGCATGACCAATCAGAATTGAGAATTCAACAGCGCTGTGGTTTAAATAAAGGGGAAGTCAACGAGTGTGTATTAAAAGAAAAAACAGTACTGGATCACACTGGAAAAAAGCTGCACGTACTGTCTGATGAACTGGATCGCATCTTCATATTTCATCCCACACTCAATAAGAGCCAAAGCCACCAGCACCGGAGCCCTGCAGAAGGAAAGAAAAAAAAACACACACACACACACACACACACACACACACACACACACACACACACTCGTAAAAGATGGGGACACACAGCCCTCGCACAAACAGATGGCTCTGTTCGAGTGAGTGTGTGAGTGGGAGGTTCTTTCTCA
Organism: Hemibagrus guttatus; assembly: GCA_033459395.1. Classification (NCBI taxonomy): domain Eukaryota; kingdom Metazoa; phylum Chordata; class Actinopteri; order Siluriformes; family Bagridae; genus Hemibagrus; species Hemibagrus guttatus. The sequence goes on from JAUCMX010000028.1 coordinate 207,086, forward strand.
CTTATTCCTCACAAACACACTCGTATACACTTTATCTATAACAAAAGGAATCATATTACCATTGCAAACAGCACTGAAGCACTTAACTAAATGTATTCCTCGAAAACACGTCAGTATGGTCTATCCTAAACACTCACACGTAGTAGTTTTCTAAGAACTACTTCACTTCTAAGTGCAAAGGACTTTCTAAGAAATGAAAGGCTTCTGGGAAGATTGGCTATAAGTAATTCGCCCCCCTTAGTTAAACATCACTGTGTAAAGTATACAAATTTTATACACATGTGGTCTGCCTGTTTTTTTTTTTGGGTTTTTTTTGCTTACAGAGAAAAATGCGCGAGTGCTGTTCAGAGTGTTTGGCGTTGGAATTAGTCGAAAATAAAGCCATGCCAAGAAAACACTGGCTCTCTTTCAAAAAACGAGGTCGATTCCCAGTGGAAAGGGAAGACGTGCGTCATAGACGGGGGTTTTACCGCTTCCAAGACGTGAAACAGCATGGAGAGGCCTCTGCCTCCTCGCGTCACTGCAGATTTTTTTTTTTTAAAGGCATTGTTTTGGATGTCTTCTTGTAAAACATAAATATGCCTTGTCTGCTAAGAACTTTTGTGGACATTCCAATTTCAAAGCACACATTGCTACCATATAAGCACTGAGAAGTTGCAGATTTTTTTTTGGTGAGCAAAGATATCAATGTCATTATATTCATAGGTTAAACTTAATATGTGATTTTCTTCATTCTGATTGGTCAGAATTTTCTATGACGGCAATTGTAGTGCAGGGGCACATCACAAGTTTATGTTAATATGTTATATTCTTATAATCATTCTGTAGTAACAACTTTTAATACTTAAGACTAGTAACAACATGGAATAACAGGGAAGTGGAAGCTCCGTGGTTAAGGTTGCAAGTTCAAATCCCAGGACCAGCAAGCTGCCACTGCTGGCCCTTGAGCAAGGCCCTTAACCCTCAGTTGTATAAATGAGAAACGCAAGTTGCTTCGGATAAGAGTGTCTGCATGCATATTATTATATATATATATATATATATATATATATATATATATATATATATATATATATATATATATATATATTTATGGCAGAGTCTACAGGACAGAGTAAAGTCAAACTTAATGGTTTCTTGTCTTGTTGACTTTCATGAGACAGAACATAAAGTACCTTGGGTATTCCACAAGATTAAATGCAACTATAAATGGACAAAAAGGTATCATGTGTTGTTCTATAATAAATAAAACACTGGTAGCGATGGCAAATCGCTGCGCTATAAGAGGAATAAAACACTTCAGGGTGTGACGTTGATGAATTCATAGTGATACTAATCACAAGGACAGTTTCTTAATCTGTATGAGAGATCCTTGTGCATCTACTGCATCCTTGTGCAACATTCAACACCTGATTGTTTTTCAAGATGCTTTTTTATGTTTTATGTATCCCTACTTTTCAGCATTTGTCAAAAACCCACATGAGCTATAGTGTGTGTGTGTGTGTGTGTGTGTGCAGAGTAAGCTTCAGCTCCAGTAAAATCCTCCTAGACCCTTGTTGAGGACCTTAACTTCATCCTGAAGGTCATATATCCTGAAGGACACCAGATAGACAGTAAACACTCTATTACAAATATACTGTTTAAAAGCGCTGTGTAAGAAAAAAAAAAAAAAAAAAACAGTTTTCCTGTTCCGTCTTCATCACTAATAATACTGCAGCATCGTCACAGCTGACCAAAGGTGCCACAAGTCGTGTTGACTTTGGCAGTGCTCTCCGTCCAGACTCAGGGCTTCAAATGGGCATCGCACTGCCTACGCAGATGAAATTGGACAAGGCCAGAGAGGCTCGTCAACCCTGGCTGCGGTCGCTGTAGAAAATCAGGCTCATGGGAGAAAAGTGGTTTATGTTCTAGAGTGCACGCAGTTCACATTCTTTTCCAGATTGAGAGTCGAGGCAGAGCAAAAATGGAGATTGGTGATTAGGGGGCCACCAGACAATGTGCGCATAAAAAGCTTTCAGAAACACACTTTTTCACTGTTTGACATATACACACTTTCAGAATACTATGCTACTAGATCTCAGTTTGAATAAACTTATTTTAAATTATAGGGTTGGTGGGGTTTTTTTTTGTATAGCCATGTTTTTGTGTTTTTGGCATGTGTGTAGGAGGTTTAGAATCCAGTAAAGTCTTGAGGACTTGCTGTTAATTGGACACAGCCAGTAAAGAAATTCAGCATCATCAGAAATGTTTAAAAACAATTACGATTTCTCGGATGCTTTCCAAACCAGATTTCCATGCTGCACGTAGGCTTAGGAGACAGCACATTGGCCTCGCACCTCTCAGGTTAGGGGTTCGATTCCTGTCTCCACCCCCTGTGCATGGAGCTTGCATGGGCTTCGGGGGTTTCATCCAGGGTACTCTGGTTTCCTTCCCCATTCCAAAGTCAAGCGCTGTTGGTTAAATTGTCCTAAGTGTGTGAATGGGTGTGTGAGTGTGTGTTAGTGCCCAGGGTGTCCCCCGTCTTGTGTTCTCTTGGATAGGCTACATAAAATGGATGGGCCCCCATGTTCTTCATTAATGTACCGGAAAGTCCAATAAAGTGATTTCTGATCTGATTGACTGGTGATGGTGTGATGAAAACCAACAACAAGCGGAAATGCTCTAACCACCCCAAAGTGATTTTTCTCCAAGAACGCTTCAAGTACAGTTAAATTCTTTACTATTAATAATATAATAATGCAAGCTGAGACTTTTTATCCGCTTAGAGTTACACTGAACCGTGTAGAACATAAACAAAACAAATTAGTTCCTTTGACTGCTTATGTTTTCACCACCACCCTTTTTTTTTTTTTTTTTTTAGTTCTCTTGGACTTAATAAACTCAAAAAAGCATTGTTACAAAACACTGACACTGGAGACTCCTTCCATAAATGCTGGATAAACATTCATTCTTTCATTCATTGTCTACCGTCTATTATCTCCTTACAAAAAATGTCACCATATTATTTTTTGATGTTAAATAACAACAAATTTTATTATCTGGTTTAGTTAACGTCCCTAGGAATGAGTCTGTTACTATGGAAACGCTAGCATTTTAGACCAAGCACATTCATATAACCCTGTGATTTGCCTAGCACCTGCTACTGCTGTCAGAACTATGGTTATAGAAAATTAACGAACACCTCTTGACCAATCAGAAGCAAGAATGACATGTTCAGCTAGCCTTCGATACTAGTTTTGGACGCGAGTCTACGCTAGATGCCTATTTACCTGCCGAGACCTGCGACACAGTGCACAGCCACGCAGCAGCCTGGTTCCTCCATGAAGCGTCTCCTGAGGAGGCTCAGCCAGTCCTCCACCACCTTGGAGGGAGGAGGAGCTCCGTCATCAAACGGCCAATCCTGCAGCAGAAACACAGCCAAAATCACAACACGATCAACACTCTACATTTAACTTTTACTTTAATCTGAAAGTTTGTAAACATTTGGATGGAACATTCTGATAATGTGTGTATGTGTGGATATCGGATAATGGCTATTAAAACCCCACCCCTGCCTTTTCTGCAGCCCACTAACACACACACCCACACACACACACTCATACACACATACAAAGTCGACATAGTCTGGCTGCCATTGGCAACAAGTTGTGCAGACAAACACACATCTCCACATAGATACACACACAAATAAAAAAAAATAAAAAAATGTTTAATGACAACACCCTTCACACGCATGCATGCATGCGTGCACACACACACACACACACACAACATTAAGGACATGACACTCAGTAACAGCAGAAGTGACTTCATGGAGCTTCTTTAAAACGAAAAAAGAAGTGAAACACAGGCTTTGTGGTACTTGTGTGTGTGTGTGTGTGTGTGTGTGTGTGTGTGTGTGTGTGTGTGTGTGAGCAGATGAAGGTGCACTGATGTCATTTATGTTGGGTAAACAATCATGTCGTACTTGGTGTATAATTAGGTAGCGGATTATTTGTCACACACACTAGGTCACGTACACATGAGCACAATCAGGGATTCAAGAGCTCACAAGAATGAATAGTGTGATCAAGCTCATTAAAATCAGGCAGGTATTCAGCTTCAAAGGACCAACACACTCCTCTCAGGATTTACGCACACACACCACACACAGACACACACACACAATGCTACTGATTGTCCTCATGAGGGCTGTTGCTCATCAGCACCCAATGTGCCAAAAGGCTTTGGTCTCTTGAGTGTTAGCTCACTGTGCTGCTGAGTACAACAGCAATAAACACACACACTGCAGGTGAAACAACAGTGTATCTCTCCCTTTCTCTCTCTCACACACACACACCATAATGAATACACATTACAAAGCCTTTACACATTGAGTCTTAAAGTTCAATTCTTGAAGCAGTAATATAATAAATATATGCGTAAATATTCATCCCTCTTGAGCTTTTCCATATTTTGTCATATTACAATTGAAAGGTGCAGAGGCCACGCCTCCTTCACTGGAATTGAAAGGTACAGAAGCCACACCTCTTTCACTGAAACAGACAGGAACAGAGGCCATGCCTCCTTCAATAAAACTGAATGACACAGAGAACCCGCCCCCTTCACTGAAACTGACAGGTACTGAGGCCACGCCTACGTTATTGGAATTAATAGATTCAGTCCCCCTAATTTGGCAGACACCCTTATCCAGAGCGACTTACATTTATTTCATTTATACAACTGAGCAGTTGAGGGTCTAGGGCCTTGCTCGAGGGCCCACATCAGTAGTCTGACACCTTAACCACTAAAATACTAAAACTGTTTCTAATCATTGAATCTTTCTAGAAATGATTGTCAGATGTTTTTATTTTTATTTTTAAGCACATATCATATTCACCAACACCTATAGAGCATGTACACACACACATACACACACACACACACACTTCATCTCGGTGCTTTTCGACAGAGTCAGGGACAAACAGCAGTGTTACGCAACAGCTCTCTTTCACATGCGCCTTTCTTCTCACAGAAAGTCAGAGAGAAGGACTAAACAGAATGAGGAAAAAAGGCAGGGAGCGCTTAAGTGGAGGCCATTTCCATGGCAACAGGAAAAACGTTGACGCCAGTAATCAGAAACACGTGTAGAAACTGTGAGGCGAGCGGCTCGGTGCTGCACAGACGACGTGAGTGTGTGCACGTTACACAGCATGTGAGAACTCCACACGTATAACAGTGTCACATCTACGTGGAGGAAGGCTGCATTAAAGCCTACTACGATTAACACAGACTGAATATCTGACTATAGTACCATGTGTAACACACTCACCACAACGGTGATGCCGTCCTTCTCCAGGGGCGTTTTGTCGTAGGTCACCTCACACACACGCACCAGTGTTGTAGCACCATACTTCTTCAGGTCCTGGGGAGCAGCAGCAAAGAAAGAAATTCAGACAGTTTGAACATCGACATACAATGAATACACACACACACACACACATACACACACAATAGAGTATAGAGCCATTTGAACGCAGCATGAGCATGAGTTTAGTGTGTAAGTTGTGTAGAGCGTAGTACCTGCACCACATTTAAACACAGAGGCAGCAAGAGTGTCAGAACAGAGAACAGAGAACGTGACGTTTCAGACAAAACACTTTCTGCAAGCAATCAAAGAATCTGCTAAAAAAAATCTGTTTCTCTGAAACTTCAAGTCCTGCTTCACTAAATCTGTTACACAGAAACTGACTGCAATTTCACATGCACTCTCTCTCTCTCGGCCTCATTCTCTTCTTCTCCCTCTCTACCTCTGACCCTCCAACTTCACTCCTCTGCCTCTCTCTCTCCCTTTCTCTGCCTCATGCTCTACCTCTCTCCTTCCCTTTCTCTGCCTCATGCTCTACCTCTCTCCTTCCCTTTCTCTCCCTCATTCTCTACCTCTCTCCTTCCCTTTCTCTCCCTCTCTCTCTCCGCCTCATTCTCTACTTCTCCCTCTCTGCCCTTCCCTTTCTCTCTCTCTTTCCCTCTCCACCTCATTCTCTATTTCTCCCTCTCTGCCCTTCCCCTTCTCTCTCTCCCTTTCTCTCTCTCTTTCTCTCTCCACCTCATTCTCTACTTCTCCCTCTCTACCTCTGCCCCTCCACCTTCACCCCTCTGCCTCTCTCTCTCCTTTCCCTTCCCTTTCTACCACTCTGTCTGTCTCTCTCTCTCTAAAAGTACACATCATCACTTACGTGCAGATACGCACATATATAAGGATAGAAATACACACAAACAAGTCATCAATAAATAGAGAGAAAGAAACAAGGAACAGAAGCTGATGGAAAGATGGACTAAAACAGAGAAAAGTAGACAGGCCAAAAATAGATGGACAGAGACACATACAGAAATCCTCAGGGTGTGTGTGTGTGCATGCGAGATCTGTTTCTAACCCCGCACATGCTCTTCATCAGCCCCCACACACACACACACACACACACACACACACACACACACACACACACGGCTTCACATTTTACACCATGTGAGCTCAGTCAAGGGCCACGTCTCCGTAGCAACAACGGCTTGCTTAATGGTGTTCTAAGGCACATAATCCGAATCAACATACAATTATAAACGTGTGTATGTGTATCTGTGCATGTGTATGCAGTATGTAATATGCAACAATTCACAGTAGTGTGAATATTTTCCTGGACACACACCAGACACACCCAAACTACTAGCACGTACTACATGTACTACACAATGCCGGAGCCGTGATTCCGATGTACTGTTTCCCACGTGTGTCGTGTCTTCATTTTCAACTGGAAAACTGTGCTGAAGGAGGTCACACACACTAAACATGATACATTACCCACAATGCCGTTCGCCGTCCTGCTGATACCAGTGCAGTGGGATATAACACTCACTTAATCACTACCTACGGATAGCAGTGCAGCGGTGCTTTGTTAATTTTGTCTGTTCATCTCTCTCATCTCCTTAGCTGCACACGATGCTCAAAGAGATCAGTGTTCAACTCTTACACCGAGACAATCAACAACACACTGTGCATCACTGTGAAAGTTATCTGACCAAAAAAATACAAACCCTGAACCAGTCTGATGGATCATGTGACTAACAGACTGGTCACGTGACTGTCTCTGTAGCTGCACTATAGGATGCAGTATAAAGTAAACACAGCTGTATATAGAGTATAACTTTGAAAACTGACAAAAAAGAAAAAGATGAAAATGAAAAAGAAAAAAAGTGTGTATGAAGGATGTAGCAGTGACAAAAATAATACCTAAAATATTTAGACGGCAAGAAGAAAAAGGCAAAGTAGCGGAGTAAAATGTTACCTCTTTAAAGCTGTTGAGGGTGGAGTTGGTGGGGTTGTGTGTGATGAGAAACCTCATGTTCTTGTAGCACACCTCCACCGGAGCCGGTCTGTTCATCCGCGCCATGCTGCTTCACCTTCAGAACTTTACACAATAGCTGAAGAAGAGTTTGGACTGTCCGGGGTCTGTATCCGGATTTGAAAAGTTTTCACTTAATGTAAAACACGACTCGATCAATCCACCTGGGATCCAGTTCCTTCCTACAATAAAGCCGGCTTTCTTTTGCCAGGAGGGGGAAAAAAAATCACCCCATCGGCTAGTAGGTGTGTACAGAGTCGTGTTCAGAGATCAGTGAAATGACAGGGTTCAGCACAAAACATCGCTCAACACGTCAAAGGTGCAGATGCTGAGTGCAGCAGTGAGAGACAGGCCTCTGCAACAGGAACAGCATCAAAGCAAGGTACCATGGGAAAACAGCTTCTGGGGGAGAGAGAGAGAGAGAGGGAGAGAGAGAGAGAGAGAGAGAGAGAGAGAGACACAGACAGACAGATAGATAGATAGATAGATAGATAGATAGATAGATAGATAGATAGATAGATAGATAGATAGACAGGCAGAGAGAGAAAGAGATAGACAGACACAGATAATCAGATAGAGAGAGAGAAAGACAGACAGATAGACAGACAGACAAACAGACAGACAGATAGACAGAGAGACACAGACAGATAGATAGACAGAGAGAGAGAGAGAGAACGTTAAAATGTGAATCAACATCGTCATTTACTGAATGGATTTTTATTTCAGTTGTATTTCATATTAAAATGATCAGACACTGACTTGAACACAAAGATTCAATCACTTCATTTTTGTAATTGAAATATTACCATAATTTAACCATAAATTAAGAGACTTTTTTTCTGATTGTCTAAAGCCACCTTGGCTAAGCGAAGAGTTCAGGATGGGTTACACTGCTTCAGGAGCTCAGCAAGATACGGCTCTCTTATGCTATAGATCTACGTTGTGAGTTTATACTTCCCAATTGAACATTCTTTTAAGAAAATCTCCTCAAACGTTTGAGGAAGAAATTATGGAATTTTTTACTTTTCATTTTTGCACATATTTGAAACAGTTTTACTCTTTTTTTTGGTTTGCACCCTGTCTTTTCCAGCCTTTGCCACTGAGCTGCAAATCTTCCGGATTAATCCTGCTAATTGCTTAATTTCCTCTCCTTTATAACATCATGGGTGTTTCTTCTACATTTTCTTTATCTACCACCAAATATTCACCCATTAGTGTGACAGCAAAGTTTTTCTGCACCCGTCATCGTGCTGTCATAAAAGGAGCGGGATAAAGACTGCTAATGATGCGCTAACGTTTCTCGGAGCAGCCGAGACAAAGTTTTAGTCGCAAATCGGTGCAACAACGGTGACTTCACTTTGGGAATACGGCCTTGTACCATGAGACGGAAGGCGAAACTCTTAATGAGGTCCTTTGAGGAAATTTTAAAAGGAAGCTTCAAGTCTTAAAAGGCTGCGAGTCTTACAACGTGACAGAGTTAACATTAAATCTTAAAGCCTTCATTTTTTTTTTTTTTGTAACTGTACATTTTATAGGGTTCTATAAGCTGAATGTTTTTGTGTATGAATTTACCTGAATGACATCTAGTCTATATAATCATTTCATATTATTTATCTACATCTACAGTCTGGATCGTCCTTCCTTCTAATGAAGCTTGGGGATTATTAATACTACTTGACTAAGCAGGAAATATCCGGAGGTGCCATTATTTTTTTGAAGACCTCAGTCATGTGCCGCGGTTGCTTGGAAAACCGTAAACAGTAAGCAATGGCTGCGGCACCCTGAGGTATCAGGACGAGGATAATTGGATATATCGTCTCTGGTGAAATAGGACTCTCCAGGAAAAAAAAGTTTTTATTTCTCCATCACATGTGGTACACTGTGTTTTTTTAATGCTCTGTGTTGGGCAGTACGTCCTCTTCTCCAGAACAATTACCCAACCTTTTCCCATAGGAGCTAAACGAACAAGTAAATATTTGCACTGATGATTTTAAGAGCCGCCGTGGGCCTCCGAGAGCCTCTGAGCCTGCTGCTTAAAAATAAACCAGAGCGCAAACACCACAAGAGAAGAGTCAGATCGAGCGCCATTCAAATCACAGTGAAGAAGAAAAATCTTCTCTAGAATTCAGAGAAATAAGAGACCCCTAAAAACTTCCTCCTCTCACGTAGAACTCGCTTCACAGCAACAAAAACGAATCACAGTGCTGTCTGTTTGCACATCTGAACACCAGGCTATGTGATTCCTGGCCTCCTTATAGGTCGAGTTGCTATTTTCACTCCCCAAGTCTCTGAGCCTTGCCAAAAAGACGACCTGTTCTGCATGTCACACTTTTAGATCGAGTTCTCATCCTGAAAGATACTAGCAGTAGACACTATGCCAGGGATACGCTCATGTTCTCCGAGTCTACACAAAAGGATTTCTGTAAAAACACTACTTCCTGTTCGTAGCAATCCAACCAGCTGATCCATCATCCAGGTCTGTTCCAAAACATTTGCTTGCAAAACAGGTTTTTTCTGGAAGTTTCTGTATTTTACGGCACCTTCGTATGAAAGTGTAATAACATTAAATAAAGCCAAATGAAAATGCAAACAGCTTCTACAATAAGAAATTACAGAGCAGGAAGGAAACACCTGGCCAAGCAGCCTTAAACACACAGGATCCCATCATGTGCAGAACCGCAGCTCGGGTACGCAGGTAGAAACAGACATTTTCGATTTTTTTTGCTTTTAATAAAGTCAATTGACGTAAAACAGTGACCACACTACTGTCCCTTAATACTGTATGTGTGTTTCGTCTTCATTTTCAACATCGGTATTTTTTTCATATTTTTTTTTATCTATTTATTTTCATTTTATTCATTTATACTTTCACAATTTTTTTTCTAAATATTAGTTGGAATTATTATTATTGAAATTATTTTGTAGTATTTATTATTTTTTCAATCTATTTCATATTATTTACTTTAATACCATTTTTTCAAGATATCATTATTTATTTATCTTCTTATTTTCCAATGCTTTTATACTATAACGCAATATTTAGTAATGACCATAGAGTTGGCTGTCAATAAGCCCAGTGAGCTCAGAGTGATTACAGTGATTACTCACACACACACACCTTTCTATAATGAGTTTTGCGGACTTGACGCTCTGTCTGGGCCACCTGGATGTTAAAAATAGGTTCAGCAGCTGCCTTTGTGAGGCACCGGTATTGCTTTTCAAGCCTGTCTTATGGAGTTTAAAGCGATGGAAAAATCTATCATTAAATCTGGATTCTTCAAGCAGCTCCTTTGGCCAAATGCATATCGGTATTAAACGTTACCCCAAAGTATGTTGTGGTATGTTACATCACAGCTCTGTGGTGAAGAAATTTCTAGAACAGCAGCTTTGGCAGAAGCTCCAGGTACAAGACAAATCACAGGATTACATTTTAACACAGGACTGTTACTATGGTAACAAAAATTGATGGGGGCTTATACAGCGGACACTGAAAACTGATTTGACACAAATGTGTGAATTTGTTGACATGGTGAAGTTTTCCATAAACATAACATTTTTATTTTATTTGTTTGTTTGTTTGCTGGAAGGAGACGGTGTCAGACTGTGGAGACTGTGTCAGTGTCAGAGCTGTGTAAAAGTCAGCGATAAAGCTGAGAAACACGAGAAAGCCATGAGAAAGTCTTCAGAAAGGAAAGGAAAGTGTTGTGGTCTTATCTGAGAAATAGAGAGAGATAGAGAGAGACGAGAGAGAGAGAGGAAGGAAGAAAGAATATAATGAAAAGAGAGAGATGAGGGAGAGAAGAGAGAGGTTGATAAGAGAATGTTTATATCTGTAATCATCAAAACACCACGCTATAATCGGAATCAATCATTCCGGGACGTGCCGTTACAGGAAAATCATCAACTCTAAGCACTTTGGAGCAGCTGCACGGTTTTTTTTTTCCCTTCAGGGTGTGAATCTGTTGCAGCCCCTGTAATCCTTCCTGCGCTCTCACGTAATTGACGCCCTCACAGGAATTTCAAAGGCATGGAATTACAAACGACGTGCATGTGATGTCCGCATACGTGTGAGTTTTCACGTCAGTAGTGGGAATAAAACTGAACGTCAAAACACCTGTGGTATCCCTGATCACATGAGGCAGGCTTATGCAGCCGAGTCTAAAAGTCTAAATTGGACAAGACAAAGATGTTACTATGCTTTGACCTTGCTTTTTAAATCGCCATTACATCATGTTTTCTAGCCCAAACTTTAACACAAAAGTCTCGATTTCTTTTAAACCAGAAACCTCGAAAGCACAAACTTCTGAACACAACTCAATGCTTTCAGACAAAACACCGCCTGCTTTTAATATCAATAAAATCCAACCAAAAAAATGAGTATTTCGTGTGCTAACACTCGCCTGAACGAGACAATATAATGATGTTTAACTCGTTGACCTAATCAGGAAATTGTGGGAAATGAAGTGAAAAGCATCTTAAAACTGTCCTTGAAAGGATGTGTGCTTTTTTAAAAATGAACATTCTGTCCAGATGATTTATTTTTATTTTTACAGGCTGCATCATTAATATGATAAATCATCATCATCATCATGTTCCGCTTATCCGGAACCGGGTCGCGGGGGCAGCAGTCTAAGCAGGGATGCCCAGACTTCGGAGGGATCCCGAGGTGTTCCCAGACATAGTCTCTCCAGTGTGTCCTGGGTCTTCCCCAGGGTCTCTTCCCGGTGGGGCATGCCCAGAACACCTCCCCAGGGAGACGTCCAGGAGGCATTCGAAACAGATGCCCGAGCCACCTCAATTGTCCCCTTTCTATGTGGAGGAGCAGCGGCTCTACTCCGAGCTCCTCCCGGGTGACAGAGCTCCTCACCCTACCTCTAAGGGAGTGCCCCGCCACCCTACGGAGGAAGCTCATTTCGGCTGCTTGTATCCGGGATCTTATTCTTTCGGGTCATGACCCCGAGCTCCTGATCATAGATGAGAGTACGAACGTAGATTGACTGGTAAATCGAGAGCTTTGCCTTCCGGCTCAGTTCCTTCTTCACCACAACAGACGGCATTACTGCTGCTGCTGCGCCGATCCATCTGTCAATCTCACGATCCATACTTCCCTCACTCGTAAACAAGACCCCGAGATCCTTAAACCCCTCCACTTGAGGAAGGAACTCCCCTCCAACCTGGAGGGTGCAAACCACCTTTTTCCGGTCGAGAACCATGGCCTCAGATTTGGAGGTGCTGACACTCATCCACGCCACTTCACACTCAGCTGAAAAATGCCCCAGTGCATTCTGCAAGTCCTGGCTTGAAGGAGCCAACAGGACATCATCTGCAAAAAGCAGCAATGAAATCCTGTGGTCCCCAAACCGTACTCCCTCCAGCCCCTGGCTGTGCCTAGAAATTCTGTCCATAAAAGCAATGAACAGAACCGGTGACAAAAGATAGCCCTGCCGGAGTCCAACCTGGGAACAGATCTGACTTACAGCTGGCAATGCGAACCAAGCTCCTGCTCCGGTCATACAGAGACCTAACAGCCCTTACCAGAGGGCCATGGACCCCATACTCCCAGAGCACCTCCCACAGTATGCCATGAGGGACACGGTCGAATGCCTTCTCCAAGTCCACAAAACACATGTGGACTGTTTGGGCAAACTCTCATGAACCCACGAGCACCCTGTGGCGGGTATAGAGCTGGTCCAGTGTTCCATGACTAGGACAAAAACCGCATTGTTCCTCCTGTATCCGAGATTCGACTTACGGCCGGACTATGCCCAGTCCAGAGGCACCGTCCCTGACGTGTCACTCAAGACACCCCCACAACATCCAGAGACTTAAGGTACTCCGGGCGAATCTCATCGACCCCCGGGGCCTTGCCACTGAGGAGCTGCTGAACTACCTCAGTGACCTCAGCTTGGGTGATGAATGAATCTACCTCTGAGTCCTCAGCCTCTGGTTCCTCTATGGAAGGCATGTCAGTGGGATTGAGAAGATCCTCGAGTATTCCTTCCACCGTCCAACAATATCCCCAGTCGAGGCCAGCAACTCTGTGCCTCCACTGTAAACAGTGTTGGCAGAGAGCTGCTTAACCCTTCTGAGGTGCCAAACGGTCTGCCAGAATTTCCCGGAGGCCGTCCAATAGTCCTTCTCCATGGCCTCACCAAACTCCTCTCAGACCCGAGTTTTTGCTTCCGAGACCACCCGGGCTGAAGCTCGCTTGGCCTGCCGGTATGCCTCAGCTGCCTCCGGGGTCCCCTGAGCCAACCAGGCTTGATAGGACTCCTTTAGCTTGATGGCATCCCTTACTTCCAGTTCCAGATGGCTGCATCAACAATGGAGGAGAACATGGTACACTCAGACTCAATGTCCCCAACCTCCCTCGGGATCTGGTTGAAACCCTCCAGGAGGTGGGAGTTGAAGACCCCCCTAACAGAGGGATCAGCAAGACGTTCCCAACAGACCCTCACAATACGTTTGGGTCTGCCAAGTCTGTCCGGCATCCTCCTCTGTAAGCGGATTCAACTCACCACCAGGTAATGATCAGTTGACTGGTACCATGTGTACTGATGGGTACCCTTATGCTTGAACATGGTGTTCGTTATGGACAAACTGTCACTAGCACAGAAGTCCAACAACAGAACACCACTCGAGTTCAGCTCAGCCCCTCCAGGTATCACTGTAATTGCCCACATGGGCATTGAAGTCCCCCAGTAAAACTACAAAGTCCCCATTTGGAGCACCTTCCAGCACCCCTCGCAGAGTCTCCAAGAAGGTTGGGTACTCCACACTGCTGTTTGGCCCATAAGCTGAAACAACAGTGAGACACCTATCCCCAGCCCAAAGGCACAAGGAAACAACCCTCTCGTTTACCGGGGAAAACTCCAACACATGGCAGCTGAGCTGGGGGGCTATAAGCAAGCCCACCCCAGCCCGATGCCAGAGTGCCCCAAGAGGGTCCAACCTCTCTCAAGGAGTTGGGTTCCAGAGCCCAGGCTGTGCGTGGAGGCAAGCTCGACTATCTCTAGCCGGTACCGCTCAACCTCCCTCACCAGCTCAGGCTCCTTCCCCTCCAGTGAAGTGACATTCCATGTCCCAAAAGTCAGATTCTTTGTCCAGGGTTTGGGTCGTCGGGGCCCCCGCCCCTGACCACTACCTAAAACACACTGCACCGGACCTTCCTGTGGGTGGTGGGCCCATGGGAAGGTGGGCCTACGTCATTCCTTCGGGCTGTGCCTGGCTGAGTCCTGCAGGCAAAGACTCGCCCACTAGGCGCTCGCCTGTGTGCCCCAACCCCAGGTCTGGCTTCAGGGTGGGGCCCCGGTGACGCCAATCCGGGTGATGTAAATGAACATTCTGAACCAAAATGAACATTCTGTCCAGATGATTTATTTTTATTTTACAGGCTGCATCATTAATATGATAAATATAAATTAAAAAATAAAGCAAAAAGTAAAAATCCAGTGCAAAAGCATCAGAACAACCCAGCTGGTTAGACATGATCGTCATTAAAAACTGATCAAATCAATGACGGCTAAAACGGCTTCATTATCTATTAATACAAGCTTTATTCAAAGTGATTTACAAGCCAAGCTATTTAAGGAGTGTACAGTAACACAAGAGCCGCATGGCCAGCAGACCTTCAGTGAGAAGAGGCCAACCCTGCGAGGACCCTGAGGCATACTGAGATGGACCGGCTCCAGCTGGGTCCTGCTTCGTGAGGATTTGGGTATTCAAAACAACGATGCCAACCCTATGTGGACCTTGAGGACGGCAACAACCTCCTAATTAATACACACACTAGCATTCTATGTATGCTGTATCTGCATCACACAGCTGACTGTACATGGCTGCAGACAGAACACTGTTCATAATCACACTTTCCGGTGTTTATAATCATTTATAATCACGCACTCCGGTGTCACCCAAATGAGGATGGGTTCCCATTTTAGTCTGGTTCCTCTCAAGGTTTCTTCCTGATACCATCTAAAGGAGTTTTTCCTTGCCACAGTCACCTCAGGCTTGCTCACTAGGGCTGATTTTGTCTAGCATCTAGGACTTTTTGCAGTTTTTTTTGTTTCTTATGTTCTTTAAAGCTGCAGATAAAATTGAATTAAATTGAATGGCCAAGATTCCAGATGTTAAACAGAAACACATGTAGCACAGAGATGTAGGAAAACTCAACACAGCTACATGTTATTTTGTGCTTTAAACAAGCATAGAAGTTGCTTTCGGCTGCTCCCTGTTCGGGATCACCACAGCGGACCAACTAGTCCGCACAACAACTTGGCCAATGTTTTACACCGGATGCCCTTCCTGACGCAACCCTCCCATTTTTCCGGGCTTGGGACCGGCACTGCATCCAGTGGCTGGGAATCGAACCCGGGCCTTCCGCATGATGGGCAAGAAACCTACCACTGAACCACCAACGCCCCCTGTACTTTAAACAAGCATGTGATACGATAAACACATCATATCACTATATTATACCATGTAATCAGTCTCTGTAGGATTTCACAGAGTGTTTTGTGATCGATGCGGCCAAAAAAAAAATGCTCGATTTTGCTGCGGCTTATTTCCGAAAATGCCTGCGAGTTTTTTTTGTTTTTTTTTTTAATGGAAAGCTACTCGACCTGGAGAGATCGCAAGCACACAACTCTTTTAATCCCCAACCAGTGAAGACAGGTAAATAATGACTTTCTATAAGAGCTGTACTCATATTCAACACCCGTGTAATGCGTGTTGCAGACATGACATGACATGCGGAAAATCTGCTTGTAAGCTTCTCTAAATGTATCTAAGTTTCACGATATGATCGGGAGCGTGTATCAACATTTGTGCAAAATGGTATCAAAATATATAACCCCTTGAGTAACATGTATCACTCCGTCATCAGATTTCTCGAGACTATAGTAATTTTTAAACGAGCAAGACAGGGTTTAAATCTCCAAGATATCAGAATTGTTAAAGTTTTCACCACATACTATTCAAAATGCACAGCTTTCCACAAGAGTACTGTCTGTTGAGATTTCTTGGCAGATGTTAGCAAATTAGCTAACTAATCACATCAGTAAACTTGGCTTGCTAAGTAACAATTTATCAGGATTAGCTTGTGTTTAGATTGCATCAAGTGACTAGCCAGCTAGCTAACACTTGAAAGGTAGCTCATGTTCTTACTTAATGAAGTTGCCCACGATACACTTGTTTAGCTAACTGACTTTGTTCAGCGTACGAACAAATTTGATGTCGTTTGTTTCGACTTTCAGCATGCTCTGTGTTGTCGAACTTGCCCACAAACAACAAAGATATCAATTTGCCATTACTTAGCTTCGTATATCCACGGACAAGATGCCAAGTCACTCATATCTTCGAATGTTACACGATTTGAAATCGTCAGTTTAGCCAAATAGCTTCCATTAGTGGGTTTAGTGGTAATTCATTGTAATCAGTTGCTGACAACACGTTAGCTAACGTTTAGCTCATTTCTTGTTGTCTGCACACCTACAATTTTGCTAATAAACTGTGCTGCATTTAAAAATACTGTGAAAAATAATTGAAGTGATTACAAAAATAAATAATATTACATACAACTAAGATTAATAATAATATTTAGTATTCATTTTTAAAATCAAGTAAGATTCTTAAAATTGGAGTAACAGTCAGATATCCAAGCTTGTGCGACCCAAATGAGCAGCTGAAGTTAAAGGCCAGATGAAGTGTGAGAGGATCTCTGACATGGGCCGTGGTTCCTGCAGTCACATTCCTCAGTGATCTCTTGCTGTTAGTTACACAGAGCCACAGCTGAGGAGAAACTCCATCAGCATAACAGGAAGGACTCAGTAACACACACACACACACACACACACACACACACACACCCTACTCTCTCTCTCTCTGGCTCTCACACACGCGCACACACACACTCTCTCTCCCTCACCCTCACTTGACACATATAGTCGCACACTTACTCTCTCTTGCACACATACAGTCGCACACACGGTCACGCACACACGGTCGCGCACACTGGCACATCTGGTGGTCTCAGTAATTTGTGGTTTCAGTAAAACACTAATAATCTTCCTGCTCTTAAAAGAAATGACTCAGGAAAAAAAATCTATTTAACTTAATCCTGACAAAAACGCTTTACTACATGAAAACAGTTAAACAACTGTAACGTGTTCACACCCACAACGGTGAGGAATAAAACGCTTTAGGGTGCGCGGTTATAGGAAAATTGTGGGGCACAGAAATATACGCAAAATCATGAAATCGAACGTCAAAATTTTGAAATCACAATTTTTCTAAAAGAACACAGATTTTTCCCAGATGTGAATCGAGATGTGTCACGTGATGTCATCGCAACACACATTCAGCCGAAAAACTCTTCCATTTACGTGTTGAACCTTAGTACAGCTCTCGTAGAAAGTCATTACAGACGTGTATTCAGTGGCAGGAGAATCCAGTGCTTGTGATTTCACCAATTCGAGGGGGGGAAAAAACAACTACTATTCCCTCATAAGACAGAGGCTCATGAATTAAATAATGGGATCAAATTTCATGCAGAAAAAGTTGTCGCAATGTGAAATTAACCACTACAAGATACAAATATGGCTTATACATCCTGCGTCCTTTCCCCTTCGGTGAATAGGCTTGTTACACGTTCTTCTTAGTACTGCTCCTATTTTCCCGATTTTTCATTACACTTGCAAAGGTCTCATTTATCTCTCGGTGTCTGCAAGGCATTCGAATCTTAATGACGTTCCTCAGGTATGTATAAATACTTGTGTAATTAATTAGTCCCTTATTCCCTTTAAACGGAAACAAGATTTCAAATAGTCATGCATGTACAAGAACAGAGGTAAGAAAACACCTATTTTCTAACAGCTTCTAGCTCACAAACGCCTTCTACATATAAATATAACGTAGGTATAATTGTCCGAGATGCGCAAAGGACACGGGGTTGTCTCACTGTAGCAACGAACGTAAACCAAAAGCCACACTGTTTCAACATGGAAATGTGTCAGAGCACTGACCGGAGCGAGTCCATGGCCTTTTCCACCATGCAAATTGTATTTGCATTTGGACTTTAGCTGAAAAAGCTGAAATGCATAATATCGCTGTAGTGACTCCATGCAACAGCAACACCATGCATTTCAGCTTTTTCAGATAATGCCAAGATTCCAAATGCAAATAAAATTTGCACTGTGGAAAAGCTCATAGACTTGCTACTTCGTAAAGGTTACAAAACATTTTTAAATTAAAAATCAATTTTGACTTCTGACAGAACCCACTGTTAAAAACGCTACACTAATAAAATTAACTAGAATAAGGACTACATGCGTACATCTTGGTACCTCTGTATATGACAAATCTTCTCTAAACACACAGTAGCACAAGACTGAAAACAAAACATCCAGGCAGAATTCAGTCTCCTCAAAACCCACAAATTCCCAAGTAAATGATCCCAAACCCCAAACAAGCCATCATGAGCTTTACGAACAATTTACAAGCTATCATTAAGGAACCAGACGCCTACCTTTCCTACCCTGAGTGACGCCTTTGGAGACGACGCAACACTGAGGCTGAGAGCAGCGGAGACTGATTAGATGTTTTGACTTGGTTGGGTGTTTTTTTTTTTTGTTGTTTTTTTTTTTCACTGCAAGATCGCTCATCTGTAAAGTGCAACACAGGATGTCAAAGGGAACAGGTGCCTTTCTCTGACAAACACTCACAGATGAGCAGAAGATCCACAACTTATTATTACACTCTGGTCAACAGAAGGGAAAAACAAAACACAACAGTGAATAATTTGTTCTTTTGTGTGAATCAGACTGTTAGCAACAACTCTTGCAGATTTCACAAAATTCAGGAATGTCCAAATTAGGAAGAGCAGTGATGGGGAACACAACACAGGAAATCCTTTATCCTGCCTCACAAGCATTTACTTACACACACACACACACACACACACACACACACACACACACACACACACACACTAGTCTTTCACCAAACTTCTGAAAATGGTATCAATAATTCAGACAAAGGGGTTTTAAAGTTAATTATATATGTATAGAGAATTGCAGAGATGGAATATACCACTACCCTTTATCACCCTCAGTATGTAACATACAGGATAAAACACTTAAAAGTATAACCTTATAGGAAAACAATCAACAACACTGCGGTGAGATAAAGCGGAATCCCAGTTACTACCCCAGTGCTGACTATTTTCCAATAACAATGTGTCCAGAGTGCTTTACTACTCTGTTAAAAAAACGACACCTCTTATATTTTTGCAGTTACATTTAACGTTGTGGAACGTTCTGGTTCTCACCGACACTGGAGACTTCTACAATGATGTTAAACGTTACAGAAAACATCACCATGTCACCAACTGTACGTTTTTCTTTGTTAAACAGCACTTTTTTTAATCGTTAGGTTCATATTACGTGTCCATGTTACAGGTCTTTGGTCAAGTGGTTGCTATAGAAACAATACTGTGTTAGAACCAGCGCATTAATATTAACATAAGTTGATTAGAAGTACAGTCGGAACTAATGTCAAGCTAGTGATATTTAAAAATAAATAAATAAATAAAATAAAAAAACTTCTGACCAATCAGATTCAGGAATTTGGTAGCATTGTGGTACAATAAACACATTGAATTGTTTTTGTCTGCAGCTGGGAGTTCTCTGAAGACAAGCTGATGTTATTCCGATGTCAGAGGGTTTCCTGTCTGAGACTCACAGCTGGACCTTTGGGCTTGTGAAAAAACCTAAGAGGAAAGACCACAGTTTTGTGTGTGCATGCAGACACACACACACACACACACACACACACATACATACATACATACATACATACACACACACATACATACACCCTTTTTAGAGCCCTATACACACACACACACACACACACACACACACACACTCCTATGTATATACACATACATACACTGTTACAGCCCTACACACACATGTACACACATACACCCTTTTAGAGCCACACACACACACACACACACACACACACACACACACACACTATTACTGCCCTTACTAAAATGAGATCTCACCAGATACTTGTCTTGTCATTTAGTCAGTTTTTTCCACTGACTGCGTCTGTATTCAATTAGCGATCTTCATTGCGAAGGAAGCGTTCCTGTTTTTTTTTTCTCCATGGGACCTCATCTTGAGGTCAATCTGAGCCCTTTTTAATTGACCCGGAGCAGCACGAATCTCAAAACTCTCACTGCAGGGAAATGCTTGCATGCACCATGCAAAAATCCCCCTGTGATTCAGGATTTCCCTTTTAAACCTCCCACAGTGTGGAAATGCAAACTACACTCAGGCTTTTCCCTCCCTCCGTCTCCAAACATCTCATTCTTTCTCTACGGAAACAGCAAGAAAGGTCTCGTCTCAAAAGAGCCTGAAAAGGTCAGACAGCTCGGTGTATGAGCCTTGCACAAATCGTCTTTTCTTTTATGAGATGTCTCAAACACTCTTCAATTCCAGCTTGGACTCTTAACCCTAACCACTGTGTCAGTAAGAAATGAATAAAACACATGCTGGGTTTTTAGGGACATGCTGTTACTGGAAAACTACAAATGACAGGGTGGTGTGATATAGTTACTGCTAGCAACAGTGTGTCCTGAAGAGTTTCCTACATTTTATAAAACTACAATCTGCTAACAATTACAGTTTAAATCTATTAAAGAACACAAGATAAGATTTATATTGTTATAGCTACATTTAATGCGGTGAAACATCCGCAAAACAAGCTAGCTCTGTTTATTACTTGCAGTAGAGCAGCTATATACAGTCGTTTCTTTAAAGCCTTCTCTCTATTGAAGTTACTATGACTAAAAATGTAGCGCGTCACTTTCAATTACAAAGAATTAATGAAAAACTTTACCTCAAAGCTCAATTAGCATAACAACCAAAAACAATCAAATCAATGTAAGCTTTAACTGTAAAACTCATTATACAGCAAAATTTTAATGCTTTTTCATTCCTTTCTTTGATTTTGTCTACACAGTTGATTAGCTCTGCTAACTCAGTCAACTCCATAGCCTCAGCGTTCTGACATATCTTCATATGCATAGCTAAATTTGTAGATTGGTGGCTCAGTGCTATGAGATTCATTATCTCAGCTTGCTCACTTAGCATTCTAGACGTGTTTGTCGGTCACTGACTATTTTCTGGTAGCTCAAGTCGCACAGATAGCAAAACTCTGTTAGCTCTGCTAACTCTTATAAGACTTTCTTGGCGTCCGTACAAATGTGGCATCAAAAGTGTGGGTCTTTTGTTCGAGCCACGATGATTAAACTAATCAGTGATGAGGCTTAACTGGTCCACAGGTGTTACATTTTTTCCCTAAACCAAATCACATTGTAATGATACTTGTTTTGGACGAAGGCGCCAGAGCATGTCCTTAAAGGAACTTCATTTTCTTGCCTGTTAAAGCCATACTGGTGAAACTTTAATGTTATGGTTAAAGCTTTAAGCGCTGATTGAATCTTTAAAGGCTATGAATCATCTTTCAAGATAATGTGTAATCGATTTGGCTACAGAGTTATGAGATATTGCTTGTATTGTAGGTCATTAGGAAGCTAGTCCCTAGTTACAGTTAATATTTATGACAAGAGCAAGAGTTATGAGTGCGTCTATGGCCTGATGTCTGAATAAAAGTGACTTAACTAAACATCCTGTTGCAGCGAGGTTTTCCTGAAAAGTGAATTAGATTTTACAGTAAAACACTACAAAACCCCGCAGCCTTCCACAAAGTGTGTGGCTAATGGCTGTTTATCTGCGGCTGATTACGTGACTGCTCAGGGTCAGGCGCTATTTGATGCCCATCGATCTTGGCCCTAGCTTCAAAGCTGCCAACGGCTCGCTGTTTATTTACACTCATTTCGCAAAGGACGATAAGCATCACACACGAGAGAAGAGGACGGAAAACCCAGATCCTTTCTTCAGGGTAGAGCAGCTTTGAATCATTAGAGTCTGCTGACAACTAAATAGCTGATGATGAAACATTTTCATAGGCAAGTGCGTAAAACAATCCGATCTTATTCTAAAAAGAGAGCAAAAAATGCTGGATTTTATATGAATAAAACCAAAGATTCAACACAGTATAAGTAAAGCTAGGAGAGTTAACCCCGCCCCCTCACTCTTATGCTCTGTAACCAATTGGACATACAAAATGAACCAATACCAAACCTTACAATACAAATGAACCAATTCCAAACTCTTACAAATGTGAACTCATTAGGTCATTTAATAATGGCATGTCATACTTTTTACCCATTTATAATTACTCCCTGTTATCACTTATGTTATAGCAGCTATAAACAGTCATTCCCTCACCAGCCTCTGTTTATCTCTCTCGCTTAAAGTTTCTATGACAAAAAAAAAAAAAAAAAATTCTTGTGCTAGGTAGAACTCCCATCATCCTAAAGATTTTCCGTGTTCAAAATTGTAAAGGAACTGTTTTACCTCCGACTGGAACAATTCGACTCGATCTCAGAATCGGAACTACGAATTATGGAATTTCTGACCTCCGTGTCTTCAAACTATAAAGCATCCTTGTTGAATATATTCAGTTATGACCTCCACCTGAGTCGCCTCATGGTTTTTATTTTGTTTTCTGAGTCATAATTGAACCATTTGATTGTATTGTATATCTTCTTGTGTACAGTTTTCTAGTTCCCCGATATGTGATTCTTATTCTTTCTCGTTTTAAACCCTTTGTTTTCAGTTGCCATTAACATAGAACCACTTCTCTAACTTTCTGTTAAAAGTTCTCCGTAATTTCTACATTTGCAGTAAGCAGCAGACCTGCTATAATCTGTGAGCTTTGAGTTTGTTAAAGCTGTAGTCCTTGTTAAGATCTACATTTAGAAGACTGAAGCTGCAGAGCACACCCTTACCCCTGGAACAACATGATTACAAGAAGGATTCCAGGAATCTTTTTTTATTTTTTTTTTAATTAAAGGGAGCTCCATCCGTCGATTGACAGTGCAAGACTTGCTGGACGTCACTGGGAGAGCACAAATGGCTTCTTGTGGCACGGGGACACAGGGTCATGTGCAAGTATTTATTTGAGGCTTTCGGGAGCCCCTTGGGGACACTTCAGCCGAATTCTCAGCCCTGAGAATCCGCTGTTCTCTTTTCTCACCACACATGGGATCGCTGCTCGGAGACCTTTAAATGATGGCGAGCCACGAGCTGTTTAGTGAGAGCAAATCCTTCTGCTAAACCGAACAAACCACTCACATGATTGGTATACCAAAGCATTTTGCATGTGGATGCTAAGTAAGTCATGATCCAAACGCTTAGTCTCCATTTATCGCTTTAGTGTTTAACATACACACCTACCTGCAGGGAAAAATTTTAAGTCAACAAATCTCAAAATATGGTTTATAATCCAAGTATAATCAATCAGTTTTGCCATCTTTTTCATATACTGTAACAGCGGAGTACCTGAGCCTCACAAAATGCAATTCAATTCACAACTGTCCCTGACATTTTGTGCACATGACAAACTTAAAGCACCAGCAGTAACCTGCAATGTAGCTGTAGCTGAGTCTCTAACAGACCCATAATGTCTTTACGTGTATAATTGGGTATGAAATGGCTTTAATTACTGCTGCACCATATGTGCACCATTCTGGCTTTTTATTTTATTTTTTAAAGACAGCGCAGCCTACACCACAAACAGAAGAACATCTAAAACACTCCATGTAGTTATGTTCAGCTCCCTACAACCTATAAGTGCACACACTATACACTGTACGATATAACAGCATATAAATATGTATATCTATCTGTATACCCTTTAATATAGTGGTACACTACAACTTCAATGTTTAATAAAGAGCCACTTTAGTGTTCAGCTATCTACTTTCTTCTCTCCACACTATACATCAAGGATATAAGGGTGTTAAAGGTTCCTAGATTTATGAACCACTCTACATGGAATCTTTAATGATAGGGAACAAAGTCAACAAGGGTGTATGTAGTGCACTAAGGCAAGATACAGAAATTCAGCAACTTTCTATACTGTACATGCACTACATGCAAAAAAAAATGGATTCTACACACTATGTAGTGCACTACATAGGGTGACTCATTAGTAGCCAGTCGATGATTCAGCCCAAGAGGATTAAAGACAGCCCTAGACAATTAAAACAGACAGATGTGGCTACTCAACTCATTTTTCACACTCTGGCAAAATCCCAAATATTGACTCACTTCCCGTGCAAGTGCAAAAGATTTGTAGGCACTAAATGATATCAGCAAAATTTTTTAAAAATGGCCTTCTCGTTGATTCTATGACAAAGTCTCTAATGTCCCTGTCTCTAATAAGTAAACACGCTGTGATCGAGTTTTTCGCCAATGGTCCAAACCAAAGGATATTAAAGCTTTGTAGACTGTTTGCAGAGCACCAGTGATTTCAGTGAGTGGACATGCTGAGATTCAACTAAAACTTGTATAAGGGCACATACACACCTAGGGGCAACTTAGTGTAACTAATCCACCTACTGGCTTTTTTTTTTTTTTTTTTTTTTGGAAACCGGAGAACCCGGAGGAAACCTGTGCAGACAGGAGGAGAACATCTGAAACCTGAGCAGGATTGAACCTGAGACCCCTGAGCTGTTATTATATGTCCATAATAAATTTGTATTGCTGATTTAGTTCGTGTAATGCACATTAAGATTTAGGAAGAAATAATAATGATAATAATGATAATAATAATAATAATAATAATAGTTGTTATTATTATATTTCCCTTTAGATAAGGGGTGAAGACTGTTATTCCACATGGCGGGTTCAGTCTTTGTGAGTCTTCTATGTGATGGAGAGTAAAGCCGGTATGAACATCAACCACAAAAAAACCCCAAAAAACCGCTCGCACTGCGTTCACAAGGCGCAAAACACACACCGGGTCATTATACAAACCTGGAGAGCGGATTAGATAAACGCCACTTACCTGGAGATGTTCTCCAGCACACGTTATTCCGTGGTTTTGTGCAGATCGCAAGCAGAAACCTCTCTGCGTCCATGTGAGACAACTCACACGTTCATTTTACTCACGACCCTTTCTGGTTGTCGCGTGACGTCAGAGCGAGCGCGTCACCGGCGCCGCCTGTGCGTGTGGATTGGTGCAAGTTAAACTCCGTCACGTAAAAAAGTGTGTGTGTGTGTGTGTGTGTGTGTGTGTGTGTATCATTCAGTACAGAGAGCCATCTAGTGGTCTACTGCCACCATCATTATACTATACTATACCGTACTATACTACACCGATTAGGCATAACATTATGACCGCCTGCCTAATATTTGCTGCCAAAACAGCCCTGACCCGTCATGCACTGTGTATTCTGACACCTTTCTATCAGAACCAGCATTATCTTCTTCAGAAATTTGAGCAACAGTAGCTCATCTGTTGGATCGGATCACACGGGATAGCCTTCACTCCCCACGTGCATCAATGAGCCTTGACCGCCCATGACCCTGTCGCCGGTTCACCACTGTTCCTTCCTTGGAGCACTTTTGATAGATACTGACCACTGCAGACCGGGAACACCCCACAAGAGCTGCAGTTTTGGAGATGTTCTGATCCAGTGGTCTAGCCATCACAATTTGGCCCTTCGTCAAACTCGCTCAAATCCTTACGCTTGCCCATTTTTCCTGCTTCTAACACATCAACTTTGAGGACAAAATGTTCACTTGCTGCCTAATATATCCCACCCACTAACAGGTGCCATGATGAGGAGATCATCAGTGTTATTCACATCACCTGTCAGTGCTCAGAATGTTATGCCTGATCGGTGTGTACTATACTATACTATACTATAAATCTTTATTTTGCACCTTTTTTTAAAGATTTTCAATGCAACTCGTGGATTTTTTTGTGAAATTACAAGCACAGGATTCTTTTAAACTCTTACGAGTCAAGACACATGTAATTACTTTCTATGAGAGCTGTACTCATGTTAGATGCACGTGAATGGAAGAGGGTGAATGTGTGTTGTTATGACGTCACACTAAACGTCCTGGCCCAAACCTGTGGAAAATTTGTGGTGGTGTTTTCCTGATTTTGCGTTAATCCGTGGAGACTGATACGCTACTATACTGTACTCTGCTAAACTATACTATATACTGTACTTTGCTGTACTATACTATTTTTATATGTCACAGTAATACTGAAATCTGATTGGTCAGATTTATTTTCTATAACAGCAGTAATTCCAGCTACAGGAACATAATAATAATAATAATAATAATAATAATAATAATAATAATAATACAAAGACAAAACAATGATTCCAATAAAACTTTATTGAATTCCGTCCTCCAGCACTCAATGGGCATGCAGATACAGGCTTCAGATTTAAAACTTTTTTTTTTTTTAATCCTTTCTAATTTTCTTAAAAAACTACGTGCACCTTAAATCATCGTTTCCTCAGCGTACAAACCACAAAAATACCAGTTTTACATTATCAAATACTGCACATAGAAAACGTTTACAAAGCACAAGTAGAAAATTACAGCTCCCGTTTCCTGTAGCGTTTCCATTTCAGTAGCAAGCTCCTGCACAATCTGTCACTCCCTTTCCAATGCACAAAGACAGGTTAGTGGCGAGTGTGTGCACCTTAACCACCATTTCCACACACACCTGGGCTCCTCTCCAAGCTCCAGTTAAAGACTGATCACTTTTAACTTCCTTCAGCACATCAGTGAAAGCTTTAATACAGAACATGATCGGGTGTGTTTAAGGGAAGCTACATTTCTGATGATGCTCTTTCTCATTATTTGTACTTTTAAAATCCTTCCATAAGCACAACATGGTGAAAAAAAAACACCTGTGCTCTTTTTAACAACACAAAAAAAAGAGAGCGATGACTGATGGATTAAGACTACAGTGTCGTTACATACACAAGCAGACACAAACTCCATGTTGTTGTTTTTTTACTTTCGCTACTGTAAAAAAATAATAACTTTGCTGTTAACAACCTCAACCAACAGTCAACTGAAATAATACAATGTTTTCTACACTGTATGTAGTGCACTACATTTCACTGCAGACATATTGAGCTGTAGCTAAAGACCAAGGGGACTTATTGATATGACAGTTGCAAAATGCCTGAAAAAAAAAATCTCTGAATGTGTGAACGTAGCTTAAGCCATGATTCATATTTCTTAGATGCACATTAGTGTACTTTTTATACTATAACAATGACCAACAAACAGGGGGCTGATAATCACATGACTTCTTATTAAACATATAGCGCACTACACTGGGTGTAGAAGCCATTATTTTAGATCCTATCTAGGTTGCCTACATAGAGAGTAAGAATTTAATGCACTACATAGAGTACAGAAGCCTTATTTTATATCCCTATGTAGGCTGCCTAAATAGGAAAATTGACATTAGAGCACTATGCCGAGTGCAGAAGCCATCAATTTGTAGCATATGAATGCACTTATATTGTGTCCTGTCACTGAAAATGATTTTGTAAAATCCTAGATATAGTGCAAATGAAATTAATACAAAAAGATTATTGTGAGTTGGGTTTATAAACAAAACTGAACCGAATGAGGCTAAACCCCGCCCCTTTCTTCGGACCGTCTTTAAGAAGTTATTGCACACTGAACGGAAGGCAAAGTCATGCTACAGAAGAGTAAAATTCATATTCTTATGTTGTTGTTTACACAAATATAACATGTTATAGTCACTACCATAAGTAGAAACCGACATGTTAATAGTGCTACTTGATCATCAGTTACAGATTAGAAACAGAAACAGATTCATTTTTGATCTGTGTTTAAAAAGGGCTTTTACAAAACACCCTACAAAATGAAATAAAGTCTGTCCTTAGCCTCTAAAGAACTGGACAAAAAAAAAAAAATGCACGGACCATTTTTTCAAGCAAATAAGACTTCAATTACTCTCATTAAAATTCAGTGCTAATCAAATGAATACATTCATCAATCTTTGTTAGCAGACAGATACATCACGGGAAAATACTCAAGCCTTTAAGTCAATCAAACAATTCCAGCACAGCGATAACACACCTCATAAATAAAGTAAACAACGTCACAAAGCCCTCGTAAAAACATATCAGAAGCAGAATTTGGACAAGAAAATTTTCCAGCCTCTAATCAAACGCTCTCACTTTCTACAAAATTCCCTGTTCCGGTTTTTGTTTTAAAACAATAAAATAACATTTCACGATAGCTCAACGCATGTTAAAGTGACCAACAATTAAAAAGGCCTGGCATTTGGTGTAAAACCAAAAATTCTGAGCATTTATGCCACATATAAATCATCAGGATCGAGCAATCAAAACAGTCATTAAAGTGAAAAACACGCCATCTAGTGTTCGCCTTGAAGTATGTAGAAATGCAACTGGTTAATAAAACATGCTAGCAAGGG
Organism: Hemibagrus guttatus; assembly: GCA_033459395.1. Taxonomy (NCBI): domain Eukaryota; kingdom Metazoa; phylum Chordata; class Actinopteri; order Siluriformes; family Bagridae; genus Hemibagrus; species Hemibagrus guttatus. The sequence goes on from JAUCMX010000028.1 coordinate 235,897, forward strand.
AAACCTCACAAAGACAAAGAGGGGTTGATCACTAACAATCCTAATAGCCTCCTAACACAAGTCTCTGAAGCTCACGATCCAAGAACTTACTAGAACATCAGGCATTTGAAGAACAGTCCTACATACTAGAACACAGAGTCTGTTCAGACTTTTTTTTTTTGGTTTGCTAATCTTGGTGGTCAAGAAACTGTGTGTACGACCCACAATGCATTGCAAGCGACAGCGTGTAAAGAAATACAGCATAACCGTATCTGTATCGTATAGCTAGATGCCATATTTGTTTAGCGTGCCAGGTTTTAACTGACTGTATGGGTTTATGTAGTACACAATGATATCCATGCCACTAATGAACCAATTAGCTACTAAATAGTCTACTTTACATCAAAATCATGCCATTCTGTCAGCAAAAATACATTTTCCAGAAACATTTCTTGAATTCTAGTAAGAAATCTTCTGTAAAACACTAGAGTTGGGAAAGCTTATCCAAATTGGCAAAATTTCTGACATTGAATTCACAGGAATTCTGGCAAAAACAGGTATTTTGTTTGACTGTAAAAAATAAAGTATTTAATGCTACAAGCAATAACCTGATCGCTCAACCTCTCAGAACTTTTCTGCCCTGCTGACGGGAAAGACTAAATTCGGACAAACCCACAGCTGGCCAGAAGTCCAAGAAAACCTGGCCTTGTTCTCTGGGTGATAGGGGAGAGATACACTCAGATACACATGTCAATCAGAGTGAAACCAGCCAATCACGAGTGTCCGTGAGCTCAGGTATACGTAAGAGGGCGGATAGCACGTTTCTCTGAGTTTTATTTTTCGGCTCAGCATGAGGAGAAGTTCAAATAGGTGTGGTTGGCCTGCTTCAGCTACATGTCTCAGTGGAAGCAAGTGTTAGCCTTTATCCTCTCTGCTTGGTTGATATGGGAGTGCCAGCTAAAGGGTTGAAAATGGAGAATGACCAAATTTGGAGAAAACACAGGACCATGTTACATCCCTGATCTCCTTCAAAAATCTCCAACAATCTAACAAGCGAGACTAATTTGAAGTCATGAATCATAACACTGTCCTTCACACTATTGTAACTTTAGTAAGATTAGTAAATTTAGCTTTCCATAGTTCCACATGTATTACAAAGCTCATCCATACAGTATATGGGTCAGCCATACTGGTGTCACCTCAGCACCACAATCCCCAACCTGTTAACAATTTGTGATACATTATACAATCAGTAGTAGATAACTTTAAAGTTATTTAAAGTTGCCTTGTTTACGTTTTATTTATATATTTTTTTTATTCTGTCTGAAGCATTAAGAACAAACCAAAGCAGAGACGAACTACACGAAACGTATCGGAACTCCAACTTTACAAACAACTTTCTTAAAATGCGCTTGCAAAATCATGCAATTTTCATTTTTCATTTCCCTGTTAGTGTGGACTTCAGTACAGAATGTACACCATGTACAGTGTATACTGTATGTCATTATCTAAAGCACCCAACAGGCTTTACAGACGTAAAATCATCGAAACATCACTCAGGGTCTTGGTGTAGCTTGGTGTAGCTTATTATCTGTAGCTTGGAACCCAAAGCCTCTTTTACACCCTTATTCACACCTAGAGCCACTTTAGCTTACACAGTCTACATTCCAGCATGTTTTACGGAGGAGAGAGGAAGTCAGGGCAATTCAGGAAGTTATCCAACCTCAGGATCAAACCCTGGACCTGCGAGACATCAGCACTACCCACTGCATCGCAGTGCAACACATTCAAACCACAGAAATGACCAAGACAGGAAGAGAAAGCTCACTGTTGCCCTCACTGTTGCCCTTAATCAAACAGAATCCCGAATCCAACAAAACAAACCAACCACTAGACCTGAAGAAAAAAAACTACTAGGATACAAGTATTCATGCATTCAGTGTTTGTTTTCTTGTCATTTCTTGTCATTCTGCAGACCTGCAAGGCCAATAAAAGTGTGTAATTACTTCATTTACAGGTAAAGGACATGTACAATCTCAAGTGCCAAGTATACATAAAAATCACATGGAAAAATAGTAATATCTAATAATAGAGTTTTCAGAGTTTCAGACAAAACATTCAGCTGTGAGAAAGTAAAAAAAAAAAGATGTGTTTCAGTACAGTCAGAGAGGAACCTTTAGAATAAAAATGATGTTTCTTTTCAGTCATTAAGAAACTTAAACATGAATACACACACTTCTTACTGAAGCAATGTAAGAAATTTATACTCTAGATCTTGATTTCAATTCTTTGAGTATTTGCAAGATGAATGTCAAAAGTGAGAGAATGGCAATAGTTAAAAAATGTTTAAAATAAAACCAGAAATCTTCCACTCCGTTTTTTTTAGGATTGTATATTAGCCCATTGGTCCAGCAGAACACACAATCTTACAAAATGTGATGATGTCTTAATGAAAATGGGCAAAAATGTAGACAAACAAATGTAGACAGCAAATAATTCTGGAGACTTGAGCTTGGTTTAAAGCCAATATTGTTGTTTTAAATTAGTTTCTAAGCTATTCTAGAAGACTTTTTGGTCTCAGATCTAGTGCAAACAGAATGCAGGTGGTCCAAATGTGCATTTGTTTTGGGATATATTCTGACTTAAACATCATCTAATCATATATCACTGTGTACAGAATAACTAAATAGGTAAATAAACTGTTTGATATAAGAGAACAGGGATATAAAGAAACATTGGGACGTGCCATACTGTTAGGACATTTTCACACGTGAAAAATCTGAATGTTTGAATCTGCACTACAGACGGATTCTGGGCTCATTTTGGGGCGGGGCTTAAAATGGGAGGTTTGTGTTCACAAAGAATTCCTTCAGAACCGCTGATCGAGTGTCACGTCACTAAGGTCTTCATTTGCATGAGAAATCATCGTGCTGGAATACCTGCAAACTAAGTGCTGATCTCATAGAACAAGAATTTGAGTCTTTTTCAATTCTTTAGTGCAGAGACACAAGGCATGCCTTTTTCACAAGTGCTCACAAAGCTGTGCTAGTTACAAGCACTCTGGTCCTGTAAAATTCTGCTTTTACATATCAATGACTCTTTTCTGTGCATTCTGAAAGTGGATGCAGGACGGAAAGTGACATTATTCAGCATGCGGCCAAGAACACGGATAGCTGATGCAGATCGTGCTGCAGTTCAGTTAAAGTGAATTCCAGACCAGGTTTTAAGAGGAATACAGATCAGATCTTGCGAATGCTCCTGGGCTTAAACGTCACTAATTGAACCGAACTTCAGAAATCTTGAAAAAAATCAAGCGTGAAAATGACCTAAGCTGCTTGTCCCAAATCACACTTTTTTGAAATGTAAAGTTCAATAGAAATGGATAAAAGTCGAAGACAAGCTGCTAGGGAAATGCTCTTAATAACAGTATGTATCATGACCATACATTGTGAATGCGTAATTCCCATATTTCACATATTTCACGTTATCCAGACAAGCGTCCATTAATGTAGAGATGTCAGAGTATGGATGTGCTTACTTCCTGTTAAATCAAAACATAGCACGCTGATTATGATTGTGAATATGATTATTACTCCGACGCAGTTCCCTGTGGAGAATAACAATTCGGCCAGATTTATGGAAACAAATTCAAAATCGGTGTTTTCACTGTGAATACCAAGCTTAAATTTCTACAGCCACCAAGCAGTGTCTTTGACCATGGAGGAAAACTTAAAACGGTTCCTTAAGCATGAATGTTATCCTTGAAGATATGGAAAAAAAGTAACTGCTGAGACATTAATGAGGAGAATGATATGTGAGATGATATATGAGATGTGGAAAAACTCAGCACTCGTAATCCTGTGTCCAGATCTAAGATATATAATAAGGACCATATTTTAAAAAAAAAAACAAAAAAAAAAACAAAAAAAACAAAACAAGAAACATCTTGAAAAGTCTCCATGGTGCCTAAGGCTGAAAGGAGAAGATGATTTCAGCTGTTTAGCTACAATCCCAGCATTTATAGAGCTCGCTGAGAAAATCCATCACTCTTGGGCTTTGATTAACAGGCTATTGACATTCATTTCCATTCATTTCATGACCTCCAGGACAAGGCCTTTAGTCATTTAGATCTAGATGCTGGTCGAAAGAAAAGGCTCCATCGTCCAAGCAGAAAAAAACCCAAAAAAAACAGAAGGTCCACCGTGTTTGTTTATAAGACTTCATGTTCATGACACTTTTTGCTCTTCTGTATTACAAATTGAGCTGCTGGTTTAGTTGTTCGGTTGAACGTTGGTTCACTTTACAGCCGGAGAAACTGAACAGAGCCTTGTCATGAAGCTACCCTTCAGTGCAGATCCGACATTCGCCAAAAAAAGAAAAAGAAAAAGAGAAAGAAAACGACAGCATCGGCAAAATAAATACAGTCTATATAGTCTATATGCGTTTAAAGGCAAGCTTAAAACAACACTTTATATTTGTTTTTCTGTGAGTAAACATGCAGATAATAAATACATTAACACAAATATCTTTATATATTATCTAGATTTTATATTTATATATAATGTCCTCTGTTTGAATTCATACATTTATGCTACCATATGTAACAGGAGTTATGTGCATTTAAATAACCTGACTGGTGAATTTGAGCCCTGCCCTTTAGAAGAGTGTGTGAGTGTGTGTGTATGTGTATGTGTGTGTGTGTGTGTGTGTGTGTGTGTGTGTGTGTGTGTGTGTGTGTGTGTGTGTGTGTGCATCTTGACAGTTACCCCCGAATCCTGAATCAGAAACACCCTTGATAAACATAAAGGATAGATACATACAGCATAAGTAATGATCCATGTGCTTTAACATATAGAAAATTTGAATTTGCAGTGAAATCAAAATGGCACATAACTAAATGTCTGTTATTATTTCAGGACTTTCATGACTGGGGTGTGAAAATGGGTAAGATGTGGTCTCTTTTTGCCATCAGGACAAAGTGCTACCAGGAAAATAAAAAAGCCCTTATTGTCAGCAATCGATAAACATCAAATCCTAAATGGCACTGGGACTTTGAGAAAGTGCTACGGTGTTCTGACGCTAAAAATAAACTCCCTGTTACACCCGAGGCACATTTCGGCATCAGAAACGGGATGAGGGAAAAAAAGAAAAGAAATAGTCACTGTGAAGGAAATATGTGAAATTGTTTAGTGGAAATTGTTTGATACAGCTGACTCAGACACCATCATCAAGACTAATGGTGTTATTGGAGTTTGGGTTTTTTGTGCAGTTTGACTGAAATCTGAACCTTGGTGGTTTCAAATATTCTGCAAATGTAAAAATCGAACTGAAACGTGTTTAAATACAGAATGAAATCATCATTTTACATAAGTAGATCTGATCTGTGGAGCTGGAATATGCTTCATCATATACAGAGGTGGACAAATCATAAAATTCATTACGGCCAGTGTCATGGTTCGATTGAACAGAGCTAAATACAGAAATAAACCCCAAACTCATTACCTAGTTGACTGCATTAAATAATAAAAATCAGTGAACACTCAAATGCTTGTAGAGAGGAAAATTCCACATAGCCGTAATTCCACTTTATGGCGGAGGTGTACGACAAATTTGGACTCTTCAACTGTATAAGGAAATTTATTCCATCTGTTTATCCAATCGTCCTTTTTCCATAGCGTTTATCCTACATAGTGTCACAGAGAACCTGGGGTCTATTTCAGGGAACCTGAGGGCACAAGGTTGAGGTCACAGTGGACTAACCCATCAAAGTCTACAATCACATACTCATTCATACACTACGGACAATTTAGAGATGCCAGTCAGCCTACAAGGCATGTCTTTGGACTGGGGGAGGAAACCGGAGAACCTAGAGAAAACCCTCAAAGCACAGGGAGAACATGTGAACTCCACACCTACACACACACACACACACACACACACACACACACACACACACACACACACACAGAGAGAGAGAACAGACAGGAATCGAACCCTGGAGCTTTCAGAAAAATGATTTAACTAATAAAAGTAGTGTGTCAGTAGTGTGTCACTCCACTATAAAACATATAGAAACGTGTCATGTTGAAACATACAAAGTCGCTCTGGATAAGGGCGTCTGCTAAAATGCTATAAATGTAAATGATATGTCCACCCCTGATGTAATATATATCGCTATATACAGCACATACCATGTATAACTTGTGTATTGTGGATTCTTGATGATCTAAATAACAGTTCCATTTAAGATAGAAGCTACTTCTAGATGTGAATCTTTTGGGCAGTGTTTGTGCTTTAAAGTCTAGAGGCAGCACAAGGACAGTTGTCTTGTAAGGGACAAAATTTTTTGACTGTTTTGAGGGCAGCATTGCAGGCTCAGGGAAGGCAATCACATCATGTTGTAAACCGTGCTAAAGGCAAGTATTGTGATGTAAAAAATGATCGTGATGAAATCGGGACAATTCTTAATCTGATGAAGAAATGCAAAGAAATCCTTCTGGAATATTCTGGGTAATTAAAGGGAAAGGCTCAGTGCTGGTGTGTTTGTTGATGGAGGTGGCATCCATGTATAAAGAAAAGGGTCTGCCTGACAGCTGTATTTCTGTGATAGACAGTTAAAATGATTTTGAAGTGAGTTTTATCTGATCTGTGTATTTTCGACAGCTTTATCTTTATCAAGGGTGAAGCCATTCTGGATCTGACTGTGTATACATTAAACTCTATGCTCTAAAGATTTTTTTTTTTTCTTTTTGTTTTTGCATCTCACCGAAAGTCATTGACTCTGCTACATATCCATACTCTACAAACACTACATATAAGAAGAATTGCTTTGGTTTTAAAAAAGAAACATTTGAGCAGGTTTGGCATAGAGAGTTTTAGGAAAACAGAATTTTTTCTGGAGTGAGGGGTGGATATCGTAAGCGTGATGATCATAAGCGTTCTGCTCTTTATGGGTTGCGCATGTATAAATGCTACATCTTCTGTAAAACTTCTGGAAAGTGTGTGTGTGTGAGTGTGTGTGTGTGTGTGTGTGTGCGTGTATGAACTGATGAGCCAAATCTCACTGTCAAAAATCAAATTCTCTATTTTGTTACACATTCAACTGTTGATTTTTTTGTATGTGTGTGTGTGTGTGCGTGTGTGTGTGTGTGTGCTTTTGGATTAGCAGCCTTCCAGCTTGTGGGAGAGTTAGACAACAAGGTGTGTGATTTAACTCTCGTATCCTGCTATGTTATAATGGAACAGAAAGAGACGAACAGATGGAATGAAGTGTGTGTGTGTGTGTGTGTGTGTGTGTGTGTGTGTGTGTGCCAGACAATATAGCGATTTATGCGTTTCCACTAACGGTGTTGCATTTAAGACTGAATTGCACAAAAAAGAGAATGGGACTATAAAGACAGAAAGAGAAGACGAGGAGAAAGGGCCTTTTCTAGGTGCAGGAGGGGCTGGTGGCACTCTCAAGTGAGGACTGTGACAGGCGTCGGGTCAGCTGACCGATGCTGGGCTCGGCGAGAGAGGAAGTGGGAAACAGCTTATACCACCCGCCAATCATTGAGGTCAAATCCAGCTCGTCCAGGAGGATCTGGGCCATTCCCATGAAGCACTTGGTGTCCATGCGGCCGTAATCGCCCCACACAATCACCTAGAGGACAGAGGGGCAAACAGTTACACAGCTATAACTACCACAGACACACTATAATTATGTCCTGTTACTCTGGAGATATTGTGCACTTTGCTAAACCTTTAATACATCCACTATCTGTAGAGAAATACAAGAAAAGAAGTACACAAGTTACTTCCTGGATTCTTATTCATATATAATATATATCTGTAATTTCACAGCTTTTAGCTAGCTACTATGAGTTAACAAGCTACTATGAGCTATTTCTGAAAGAATTTAAGCCACACTAACGCATGTAAACTATCGCTAAAGATCATACAAACTAGCTAACTAACATGAGCTATCCTGACAGGATTTCTGAGAGAATTTTAGCCATACTTTTATACATGGAAATAGTTGCAACTGCTGATTCAAACTAGTTTACTAGCCTGAGTTAACCTGACAGAGAGTATTTTACTTATACATGCAAATCATTTCTACTGCTAATACCAATGAACCTGACATGATTTTTTAGCTAACCCAACAAGATTTATGAGAGTATATAAGCCACACTTATACATGTAAACAATTCTTACTGCTAATTAAAATTAGCTAGATAAGTTACTACAAGTTATGAGCTAACTAGATGCTCTGAGCTATTTCTGTGAGACTTTAAGCAATATTGGTGATACAAACTAGCTGACTAACATGAGCTAACCTGACAGGATTTCTGAGAGAAGTTAAGTCATACTTAGATACTAAACAACTGCTACAAATAATATAAATGATACATAGGCAACAAAGAAAGGATTGGGACATTTATAGTCAAGTTACATTTATAGTCATGTGAAAAAATTAGGACGCCCCATTGAATATTCGGTTCTTTATTAAGAAATGTCAACATGTCAATTTCTGATCTTGTTTTAATTTGTACCTGTAGATGAAAGTGATGTAATTGCATGTAAACAACAAAATATCATTTTGTTTTCACGTATTAAACAAAAGAAATCAACAAAAATGAGTATTTCACCTGAGGAAAAAGTTAGGTCACTCTATGCCCTAATAGCTAGTGTTTCCCCCATTGGCTGAAATAACCTCAATGAGACGTTAGTTGTAGCCATCTACCAGTTTTTGACATTGACTGGAAGAAAGTTTCCCCCATTCCTCAATGCAGAATTCTTTCAGCTGTGTGATGTTTGGGGTTTCTTGCATGCACAAATCACCCCACAGCATGTCAATAGGATTTAGATCTGGGCTTTGACACTACCATTCCAGAATTCTCCATTTTTTACTTTTCACCCAGTCCTTGGTGGATTTACTGGTATGTTTTGGATCATCGTCATGTTGCAAGGTTCATTTTTCGCTTTAGCTTCAATTTTTTTGCCAGATGGTCTTGCATGTTCCTCAAGCACCTTCTGATACAACGTAGAATTCATAATGGATTCTATGATGGTGAACTGGCCAGGTCCTGCTGCAGCAAAGCATCCCCAAACCATTAACACTTCCACCGCCATGTTTCACAGTTGGTATGAGGTTCATTTGGTTTTCGCAAAACATGCGCTGTTCTGGTGTCCAAATAATTCAATTTTAGACTCATCTGTTCAAAGCACATTATTCCAGAAGTCTTGGCCTATTTTCTCTGTGTTCTTTGGGAAACTTCAGTCTTGCCTTCTTGTTTTTTAGACAGCAAAAGTTTCCTTCTTGCACATCTCTCATAATTATTAAAGTTGTGTAGTCTATTTCTAATTGTAGATTCATGCACTTTGGCATAAACTGTAGCAAAAACTTGCTGTAGGTCCCTTGATGATATTTTAAGGTTTTAAGCATCTTGCGGTCTGCTCTCGGGGTGAATTTGCATGGACGGCCTTGACCTGGCCATGTTGGCAGTTGTTTTAAATGTTCTCCACTTGTATATGATTTTATGGACAGTAGAATGGCTGATTACAAATTCTTTTGAGATTTTTTTTTATATCCCTTACCAGACTCATAAGCATCAACAATCTTCTTTCTGAAGGCCTCAGAGAGCTCTTTGGATCTCACCAAGGTGATACCTCTCACTTCAACAATTAAGACCAAACCAAGCTAAATGTCTGAGGTTTAAATAAGACAATCCTCCTTCAAAATGTTCTGTAACAATGTTCTAATAATTTGCCCCTGATGTGATACACCTGTAGGTAATTTTATCCATTTTAAGTACACATAAATGTGGGGGTGTCCTTACTTTTTCCTCACAAGAATTTGGATTTTTTTAAATTACATTTTACAGATCATTAAAAAAAACACTTTTCTTTGGTTTTATTTGTTTAGTTACATTACTTGAATCTTTCAATATCGTTAAAATGAAGATCAAATGCCCAGATGTTTAGGTATGTTAAAAAAAGCACAGGTTTTCATGGGGTGTCCTACCTTTTTCACATGACTGTATATTTATAATCACATCTATAAATGTAAACCATCTTCTTTGCTCATATGTTAGTTATAACACGAGCTAACCTGACAAGATGTCTGAGATTTTGTAAGCCATGTATATAAAATGTAAATAATCTTCACTGCTAACTCAAGTAAGCTAGTTAAAATAAGCCAATCTGCTGCAGCTAAAAACTGAGAAGAAAGGATAAGAACATTGTAATGCAGTAAACCCAATAGAAGCTAATTTTCCCACCTGTAACACTTTGCCCTGTGGGCTTTCATCAAACAGCAGTGTTTGCTGGTATGTCGGGTCCAGCGTTTTTTTCACCACTTTGGTTTTCTTCTTGGAGAGACATGCTCCGTTCTCCAGGACATAAACCTTCGCATATGTCGCTGGACAAAGATAAAATCCAATTTTATTCAGGGAGAAGAAACAGTGCCATATGTTTCTACACTTAGTCCTACATGTAGAAGTTTAGAGTTTTAAAGCATTCTACATTGCATAGAATATAAATGTTTGCCTAATGAATTAAAGGGAAACTGAGTTGATCTTATGACATCATATATATATATATATTACCTGGAATGTTCTTTGAACCTGGTTTAGGTGTTAAACCCCTGGCTTGGGTGATCTCCACTTCAATCTGACCACCTCGATCCATCACTCCAATATGGACGTCGCCTACACAAGTGGACAATGATGCAATAGTACAGTTCAGTTTAAATAAAATATAGATAAATTAATATATAAATGTGTGGTTTTAATGTTTAGGCTTTATTATTATTATTATTATTATTATTATTATTATTATATAATAGTACACGTTATACATTCATAATAAGGATTTCTTGAGGGTTCATCAGTAATTCATCAGGAATCACCAGTAATTTAAATGTTTCCTGTATGGGATTTTTCATTCACAAAAACAATATATCAATACATTTCTGGATGTATGTTTATGTGGTAAATTATGTTGACTGCAATTTACTTTACTGAACAGCAGGTGGTGACAAAAGACGTGTAGTCTATATCAAATATCAAACCATCAGACAAAATAGAATATATCATATACTACATAGCATACTACTAAAAAAAAGAATTCTGAAGAATTAAGATCCTAAATCATATTCCTGAAGTCTTTATTCAAGCTCATAAAATAATCCATTCAGCCTCTAAATTTACATTTCTGGCATTTGGCAGACGCTCTTGTCCAGAGTGACTTAGAATTTATCTCTATTTTTTTATACAACTGAGCAATCGCTCAGGGGCTCAGCAGCAGCAGCTTGAAGGACCTGGGATTCAAACTCACAACCTTCCAAGCAGTAGTTCAATGCCTTAACCACTAAGCTATCTGTGCTTGAGACTCACCCATTGGAGGTGTGGCTAATGTCTGACGTCCAACGATCTGGGCAGGGCCAAGGCCATCCAGGAAGTCGCTGAATTGGCTCTCCGGGCCCAGTCGGGTGGTAGGGAAGATGAAACTATTGGACATGAAAAAGTGTGAAAAATACACAAATAAGGCACCAGTAACATAACACAGTCTGAACAATTAAGAATTTTATGCCTCTTCACTCACGTTCCCTCTGAGCTGTTACTGTTAGTGCTTCCATCTGTTGACTCCTTACTTCCCTGCCGCGTCACGCGGTTCCTCATCTCCACGGCGATACCCGTCTCCGTGCTCCTCCTGATGGTGCTGCGTAGTTTCTTGGTTCCTCCGTCTGCAGAAATACAAAAATATAGATGTTTAAAAAAAATCCAACAACCATCACAGATCACACATAATCCATGTTACATGAGAGCTGTATTTATTGAGTTGATATTGACTTAAGTTAGGATTGCTTGGTGAGGATTTAATATCAGAATTGTGACTTTTATTATTCAGACCTCACTTACTACAGACTTTTCACTCTTCAGAAGTTACACAATAATTACGCACTCAGGGTGGAGTTTACCTAAAACAGAGACGTGTCTCAGTTATGCACTTTAAACTTTGACCTCGCTTAAGTGTGCCATATAGGCTTGATTAAAAAAACAAAACAAACACAAAACACTATTTTTTAAATTCAGTCCATATTTTCTATCCCTGTTTTTTTTCCAGGTTAAAAGAGAAGTGATTAGCATAATCTGAATGCCACACCCAAAAAACTGTCTAAGACAGGTGCTTAACCCAACACTGAATACACGTACCTCTCCCCACGTAAATATTGACATAATGTTTGGACTTAAGTCATCAAACTCAGTCACGAACACAGCCCTCAGGGTCCAGCTTGTAACAGAAAGGCAAGAAGCCTGTCCGGTTTATACAACTCGACGAGACATAACATCAGCATGGGGGGGGGGGTGTTAATTATTCAGCAGACACATTCACCTTGGCTCGTCCATTTTCTCTCGGAGTCTTCAGTATATACAAAACTGAGCAGCATGATTAAAAAGTCACACACTGCTACAGGCATCCAAAACCAAAAATGGAAAAGTAAATGGCCTCAAAACCTATGACAAAGGACTAAGTGGTCTTATTGGAAAATAGATATGAAAATATGAACAACCATAAGTAATAGCGGAGTGAGTCATATTTGTTTTAGCAGACATGCTGACACAGAGTGAACTGCACTTTCCATTAGAATCCCTCTTGGCGCAATTAGATGTTCATCTGTGTTGTGAGAACTGGGCAGAAGGCCTGCATTCCTAACTGACAACAGCACTGAGGGACTAATGGCGTTTAGCCGATCTGTTTTGGGTGGCCAGCGAACGTACTGTGCCACTCCAGAAGAAGTAGGTATGGACTTATTTATGATAAAAATGAAAAATTATCTATGAAAGGATGGTGTAAATATGACAATTGGGAGTGAAGATATGGTATTAGTGAAAAGCCAATGTTATGATGTGCTTTAAGATACTGTAATGGGAACGGGAATCTGACAACCAAAGTCTTGGGGTTTATACTTCCATATAGAAGTAAAAAACTACCCCATTAAAAAAAATACCAATGAAGAGCTGCATTTTTTCATTTAATCCTGGAGCAATTAGATGATTCACACTCATAAACAACAACAGCACTGAGACCGATGGAATTTAGCATTAATTTTTTTTTGGGAAAGTGCAAAGCTTCTTAAGTTATTTACGGAGATCCAGGACCTCCATGAAAGCCTCTGACAATTAAACAACAATAAAATGCTACTTGTTCCTTGCCAATGCTTTTCTCAGTAAGTTGGACACTTAATACACAATGACAAATATAGTGGTGTGCTGAGAATAGCCTTTCAGAGAAATTCTTAAATACAGAATAGTGAGAATCACCACTGGGAAATAAATAAATAATACAAATAAAAGCATGAGAAGAAAGCATATTTTGTGTGTGTGTGTGTGCGCGTGTGTGTGTGTGTGTGTGTTCAGATCACAGCAGAGAGCTACAGCTGTGCAGGGAGGTGTGGAAGAAAACAGTGTAGTGGACTTATTTATGAAATAATATCATAAATTAGACATAATTAAAAAAAAAAATGTAATTCATCACAGAGGTAGATCAGCATTTCAGCTGATTCCATGTTTGTACAGAAATGGTTATTGTAGGTTATTGCAGCAGGCACTAATGTCAGGGAAATCACTCAGCACTTCCTGACCAATCAGAATTGAGCATTTATCAGCACTGATATATAATACTAAATAAATAAATCCATGCACTGCTAATTCCATGTTGTATGTCATTCAATTTATTGAACATATTTAAAATATATATTATAAATATAAATATATGAAACATATTTGATAATCTTTGGGGCATTACTAACTGAACTGAGTGAAACCGTCCTATAACATATAATGGTATTGTTTCCCACAAATCCAGGCCTCGGCATCCCTGTAATCAGTGTGTTATAATGTGTTAACTGGGAGACTGAGAGAGATTTCTGACACACATTCAGTGTCATAGAGCTGTGAGTCACATGAAGCACAGGTCTCTGTTTTCATATAATAGCTTCAGATGTGTAGGATACTAAAAATACACCAGGAGAAATCAGAGTGATTCACACAGGTGCTAAATCTGTCTCGTATTCCCAAATGAATGTGCAGAATAGAATAAAGTAAAGTAAAAATGGAACATTTATCAATCTCAAAGTAGGAGGTGCGGCCTATATTACTGTCAGTCTCAAAGTAGGAGGTGTGGCCTATATTACTATCATTCTCAGAGTAAGTGGTGTGGCCTATATTACTGTCAATCTCAGAGTATGAGGTGTGGCCTATATTACTGTCAGTCTCAGAGTAGGAGGTATGGCCTATATCACTGTCAGTCTCAGAGTAGGAGGTGTGGCCTATATTACTGTCAATCTTAGAGTAGGTGGTGTGGCCTATATTACTGTCAGTCTCAGAGTAGGAGGTGTGGCCTATATTACTGTGAATTTCAAAGTAGGAGGTGTGGCCTATATTACTGTCAATCACAGAGTAGGTGGTTTGGCATACATTACTCTTAGCCTCAGAATAGGAGGTGTGGTCTATATTACTGTCAATCTCAGAGTAGGAGGTGTGGCCTATATTATTTCAGTGTTAGTGAAGGAGGTGTGGCCTATATTACTGTCAATCTCAGAGTAGGAGGTGTGGCCTATATTACTGTCAATCTCAGAGTAGGTGGTGTGGCCTATATTACTGTCAGTCTCAGAGTAGGAGGTGTGGCCTATATTACTGTCAATCTCAAAGTAGGTGGTGTGGCCTATATTACTGTCAATCTCAGAGTATGAGGTGTGGCCTGTATTACTGTCAATCTCAAAGTAGGAGGTGTGGCCTATATTACTGTCAATCATAGAGTAGGTAGTTTGGCATATATTACTCTTAGCCTCAGAGTCGGAGGTGTGGTCTATATTACTGTCAATCTCAGAGTAGGGGGTGTGGCCTATATTATTTCAGTGTTAGTGAAGGAGGTGTGGCCTATATTACTGTCAGTCTCAGAGTAGGAGGTGTGGCTGTATTACTGTCAGTTAGTGACTGTTAGTGAATGAGATGTGACCTATATTACTGTCAACCTCAAAGTAGGTGATGTGGCCTATATTACTGTCAATCTCAGAGTAGGTGGTGTGGCCTATATTACTGTCAATCTCAGAGTAGGTGGTGTGGCCTATATTACTGTCAATCTCAGAGTAGGTGCTTTGGCATATATTACTGTCAATCTCAGAGTAGGTGCTTTGGCATATATTACTGTCAGTCTCAGAGTAGGAGGTGTGGCCTATATTACTGTCAGTCTCAGAGTAGGTGCTTTGGCATATATTACTGTCAATCTCAGAGTAGGTGCTTTGGCATATATTACTGTCAGTCTCAGAGTAGGAGGTGTGGCCTATATTACTGTCAGTCTCAGAGTAGGAGGTGTGGCTGTATTACTGTCAGTTAGTGACTGTTAGTGAATGAGATGTGACCTATATTACTGTCAACCTCAAAGTAGGTGATGTGGCCTATATTACTGTCAATCTCAGAGTAGGAGGTGTGGCCTATATTACTGTCAATCTCAGAGTAGGTGGTGTGGCTTATATTACTGTCAATCTCAGAGTAGGTGCTTTGGCCTATATTACTGTCAATCACAGAGTAGGTGCTTTGGCATATATTACTGTCAGTCTCAGAGTAGGTGCTTTGGCCTATATTACTGTCAATCACAGAGTAGGTGGTTTGGCATATCATTCTCGGAGTAGGTGCTTTGGCCTATATTACTGTCAATCTCAGAGTAGGTGGTTTGGCATATCATTCTCGGAGTAGGTGGTGTGGCCTATATTACTGTCAATCTCAGAGTAGGTGGTTTGGCATATCATTCTTGGAGTAGGTGGTGTGGCCTATATTACTGTCAATCTCAGAGTAGGAGGTGTGGCCTGTATTACTCTCAATCTCAGAGTAGAAGGTGTGGCCTATATTGCTGACAGTTTTAGTGAAGGAGGTGCAGCCTATATTACTGTCACTCTCAGAGGTAGGAGGTGTGGCCTTTATTACTGACACTCTCAATGGTGAAGTTGTATGTATGTATGTATGTATGTATGTATGTATGTACATAAATCATACTGCATTGTGCAACATCATTTCATGCACCAAATCATATCAAAATCAAATCTTATTTTATTTATGTCTCCTGACCTTCACTATGGAATGGTTAAACATGATTTATTATTATCAGTGTAACATCTCCGAGATACACACCTCTAATAATCCATCAAGTTTGAGTACAGAGTATTAACTGTAGGATCGCTCTTTATAGTAGATTAAGTGTTTCAACAAATACAGTATTCCTCTCTGGGTTTGGATCTGCAGTGTGTGTGTGTGTGTGTGTGTGTGTGTGTAGATCACAAAGTCAAGGAGCTTATAGTGGTATAAACACAAGGTGATTGCTGCAGTACACCGGAGTGCTTAGAGAGACTGAAGGGAAGTGTGTACTCATACAGCACAGTAATTTCCAGATATTGAATTTTCTGCAGCAAAAGAACTCAGCTAAAACTGGCACTCAGTGGAGCAAAGGATTTAAAATGTCTCCGCCCACTGGCTTAAAAGGTTGTTTAGTTCTAGTTTTGAAGAAGTCTTGCCTTCAGTTCCAAGCTGTGGCTTTCCTGTGTCTCAATTTCTAATATATTGTCTGGTTTAACCTGCTTCTTGATCACATGCAGCAATCGCTGTGCTGTCACTGAGGTACTTATCTTGGACATATTTTACAGGTGCCTTTTTTAAATTTTCTTTTTAAAAATTAGAATTGAATTTTAATTAAGATTTATCAGTTTTTTATTTCATCTTGTTGCTTCTTAATATAGCCATGAACTGGCTCTACTAGCGTCTATTCAAAAGTTTTACTGAAATTTTTCCAACCTTGAAATGAGCATCACCTGACCTTGTGTTTATTTTGGGATAAAAAAACAAATCAAAAGCCATATGTATTGTAGTGTTGGGATTAGTTATGCCGAAGAAAAAGACATGTTTTTCAATTTGCATCTCACCTCACAAGCAGCAGAGGGCACTAAAAAATTCCCAAAACCTTTTTTAGTGCAAAAAATGCTGTGTAAAGTCTTTCTTCCTTCCAGTTAAACTGTCTCCTCAGATAGATATTTCACTTGCGCCTATATATCTCTGCCTGTCCTATCTTGCCTTAAATGCAACTGTGTTTTTTTTCCATCTTTCTCACTACATCTTCCTCTTCTGTGCATCTCTCCTGGATAAATCCTGTGAGACGTTTAAATGAAATATTAAAGGATGCAGGTCAGTTAGTGAGAGAAATGGACAGAGGGATAGAGTTTGGAATGGAGAGATAAATGTAGAGCTGTAGAGGGATGGGAAGGGGAGAGAAAAAGTGTAAAGGACGTGAGAAGAAAGAAACGAGAGGAATAGTATTGGGTGTTAAAATGGCTTCTGTTGCATCTGAACTCTCTCACACAGCTCCATCTGCTCAGGGAGAACAGTAGATTTGAGTGGTCAGGAGGGTAAAATTTGTTGCTTATTCTTGTAGTTTTTATTATAATTCTAGCCATATACTTCCCTTTTCAGGATAAGTCATGGGCATAAAGGTGACATATACCTTATTGTGGAAAAACAAGCCTTATAGTATAAATCCAAACTAGTTATACCACTTAAAGCTCTTCTTCCCACTAACACAGACTATCAGACAAACAGGCCACGCCTCCTTCATTAAGACTAACCCATACAGAGGCCATGTCTCTTTCATTAAGACTAACCTTTACATAGGCCACACCTCTTTTAATGTGACTATTAGACAAACAGGCCACACCTCCTTCATTAAGACTAAGCAATACACAGGCCATGCCCCCTTCATTAAGGCTAATAATAATTAGCCATGAACAAAATACCCTTTTTTTTTTTTTACTTTTATCATGACCATGTTTTCCTCGTGCTTTCATGCATGGAAATGATAAACTTGGCTTCACCATCCAATGAAAACACTGGTGCCTGTGTTATACCAAACAAGTGTATGTGTTTGTGTGTGTATCATGAGAACAAAGTCATGGCCATCTCCCTGTCTGGTATCTGTGGCAACAGCCTCATCCCCGAGACAGATAGCACAGGGAACAGACATTCTAGATTAACCAAAGCTAAAAATACAGCAGCAGCCTCAACAAAACCAAACTAGTCAATGTTAGATATTTTGGATAGATTTGCTCCTGGCTGACCTGTGCACTGCTTCTGACCTTAAAACTACTTTAGTACAAGTTAAGAAAATCAAGCCGTAATGTAACACCCTCTTGTGGGAAAGTGACTGCATCAGCAACAGAAATATGACCGTTAAATATGATGCTCCTTACAGATACCAAATCACAGAGCTTTGTACTGTTGTTTTTATGATTATTTAGTACTATTCAGATTTGTTGGATGAGAATGTTGCTGGATGATGTTTGTAATAATTATGTCTCCTTTGCACAGGAAATATTTCTTTATAAACGACAGGGATGGGGAAAAAAGCAAAAAATATAAAACATGCTCTATATGTACTTCTTTACTGCAAGCTCATTTATTTAAATACTACATATGCTGGCTGGTAGGGAGTTTGCCAGCTGTTTGATCAAAAGTAGGTCACATGAACATAACATTTGCTATGATGATAACCTATGCAAACAGACAGAGGCCACACCTCCATAAACGCCACAACCTCTTCACTAAGACTAACAAAGAGGCCACACCTTCTATATTGAGACAGGTAAAGAGGCCACGCCCCTTAATTAAGATAAATGAAGAGGCCACACATACGATATTGATAATAAGAGGCCACACCCCTTAATTAAGATTAAAAAAGAGGTCAGGTCCACTATGTTGAGAATAATAAAGAGGCCACACCCCCTTAATTAAGATTTAAAAAGAGGCTACACCCTCTTAATTAAGATTAACAAAGAGGTTGCATCTACTTTATTGGAATAATAAGAGGCCACCCTTTAATTAAGATTAACACAGAAGCCATTCCCACCATGTTGATAATAATAAAGAGGCCACACCCCTTACTTAAGATTAACAAAGAGGCCACACCTACTATACTGGAATAATAAAGAGGCCACACCCCTTTCTTAATGCATACTTTTATTTTGACTAATAAAGAAGCCACACTTCCTTTATTAAGACTAATATGTAGAGGGTAACTCAGTATAATCTTTACTGTATGCAAAAATGGCTGATTTGTCCTGAAAATTTGAAACAGTTTTTGATCTCAGTTGTTTTCGTCTGAACAGAATGTTAAAGTTAATAACATCACACTGCTGCATTACACCGACATCAGAACAGTTCATTCCCGAACACATCCTCTTACGCTCTTCTTCATCTGTACTGAACAAACATGAAAGAGCATAACTGATGTGTGTGTGTTTGTGTGTGTGTGTGTGTGTGTGTGTGTGTGCGCCTAGGACTCATTTCGACAAGAGAAGGACTGAACATTCACCGCCCAGCCCAACACATTAGATGCGCTGAGAGAAAGGCAGTGAGGGAGGGAGAGAAGAAAGAAAGAGGAGAAGAGGAACACAGAGACCCCGAAACGAACAGAGAAGTGCGCAGTGTCTATTTATAAACCTGTAGTCAGGAATATCTTCACTGTGGGGGAGCAAGAGAGGAACAACACACACACAAACACACATACACACACACACACACACACACTGAAGCCATGGACTCTCTGTCTGTCTGCCTGTGTATATTTGACTCTATGTCTGTGTTAGTCTGTGTGTGTTGTCTGTTAATTTGTTTCTCTCTGTCTGTCTGTTTCTGTCTGTCTGTCTGTATGTTAGTCTGTCTGTCTGTCTGTTAGTCTGTTTCTGTCTGTCTGTCTGCCTTCTCTGCCTGTCTGCATGTTTGCTTGTGTCTTTTAGTCTGTGTGTTTGTCTGTTTAGTCTGTCTGTCTGCCTTTCTGCCTTCTCTGCCTGTCTGTCTGCTTGTCTGTCCACCTGTCTCTGTTAGTGTCTGTCTGTCTGCCTGCCAATCTCTGTCTGTCTGTGTATCCATGTTAGTCTTTCTTTCTTTTTTCTTTCTCGGTTTCTCAATCTTTCTAGAAATCTTTACTGTAGACAAAACCAGGAGTGTCACAATTATTGGCACCCTGTGCTTAGTACCTTGTGCATCCTCTGTGTGTCAACACGACAGCACTGAGATTGGAAAACACAGAGCGAGGAATCTGAGCTCCGTCTCAACAAAGAACTGCTCCAGATTCTCCAGATTTAGCTCTCAACCCAGGTTCTCAGATTTAGATTCACAACAACATATTCAGCTACTTAAAATCCAGTGTATTAGTAGCAGGGGTCTTTTATTTCATATGTGCTTTCAATTAATTAAAGAAAATTGACTCAAAGTCAAAGTTAAATTTAATCAACACAGGAAGCCTCACTCACTTACCCAGCACACTTCAGAAGCTCCGCAGTGGATGTTTAACATCGTACATAGACTGACTAATATGTAACGCTGTTCTGCTTTTGCCTGTCCCTAATGGATCGATAGATGTGGATTATCAGTCAAAATGCCTGAGCTACCTGAGATTCTGGTTATTGAGATGGTAAAAAAGAATAAATCAGAACCGGAAAGGCGAAGCCTCTCTTTATCAAACACTGCGAGACATTAAATGCTGCTTCGTCGAATAGTGAATTATAAACAGATCATTCATATGAATACTGAATACAGTATTTTTTTATAGATTTGTGTCAACAATGGGGCTGATCAAATATTTTTTAGAACAATAACTGTCATCTAGCATAGTTAATGGTATCATGGTGTTATATTAAAGAAAAGAACATGACTAAATATATTGTTCTGAATACCAGCAATAGTTTTTCCAGCAACAGCTCTGTAAATAAACAAAAATGAAACATCCTTGTCTTAAGATCAGTGTCAGATTCTATGTAGATTCTATATAATGCTTTTTTTGGGTGGATTTTCCCTCCATTCTCTCCCTAATTTTCTTTCCAGGTACAAATCAGTGAGGGTGAGAGAGGAATAACACACCCAGAGGAAAGCGCTTTCTGCCCTCTTCCGCACACATGAGCTCACAGAGGCTAACCCTCGGCTAGTGTCACTGTGCTGATTGACAGGTGAGTGAGAGTATGATGTATCTCTCATCCTTAAAGCACCGCCTATGTTGCTTCCTTGCACTTCTGGTCACATGACCAGAATTCTAACTCTGATGATAGGGAATTTTTTTTTTTTTCACTTTCAAATTCAAGAACCAAACCAGTGATTTTTTTTTTATCAGGGAGGTCTGCTAATTTGTTCTCAGTGTCCCTATAGTCATGTCAAACAAGTCACGCAGATTTGTCCCTACGCACGATACAGCTGTCATCTCGGAACGGGGGGAGGAAGTGTACAAAAAATAAATAAATAAATGAACCACAGAGAGGCAGCGTACAAAAAAAGCAAACCTTAGAGAGTGAACAACAAAACTGACCATCGAATTTTATACACAATGACATTTCATCAAGTGCAAAATCTACCGATATTGTACTAGTTGTCGTGACTTGTTTATTTGCATGGCGAGCTTACGATACGACAGTTGAAAATGACGGACACTTAGACATAACAACTTCCTGGGGAACTCTGGGTATTTGCCCGGTGAAGGAAGCAGAACTGCATCATAACACTGCCTTGTAGCACACTGTGAAATAAAGCATCATATTCAACACAGCGCTTTTAAATGAACAAATCCGACTGGTCAGAAGAATTTTGGTGAACAGCAGCTGTCATGTCATTCTTTAAGAAATAAAAAAAAGTTGTAAATTGGTGTAATAAAAGACGAATTAAACTTTAAGACATGCTGCTATCAAAAACAATCCACTTTATTAGTGACAGTAACTTTGTCATTGATTACTTTCCTTTTATACAACACAGAGTTTATTCCATACATCATGCACCAGGGCCGTGTTTAGTACCGCCATCCACAATCGAGGCCTCCACCTTCTGTCCACCCACACTGATTCTCTCCTTCACCCTGTAATTTTTCCCTCTCTCTCTCTCTCTCTCTCTTTCTCTCTCTCTCTTTCTCCACACCCGTTTCCATGACAATGCTCTCTGCATTGCACCACAATTCCCAACGGCCAGGCTTTTCCTCCAACTCTCCTTGATCATCATCCTCACCATCCTCATCATCATCCACCATCTCTCTCTCAGTGCTCTCTTTCGTTCTCTCTTCCTCCCCTTTTCTTTTCATTTTAAATCATCTGCATGTGTTTATCCTTTTTCCTCATTTATTCAGCTTTTTTTTTTGTGTGTGTGTGTGTGTGTTTGTGTGATTATTAGAAAGAGTGAGATTCTCCATAGGATCTGTGATTCTCTTTGGACAAAGACACTTTGTATAAACTTTAAATACATGTTTATTTCGACTTCACTGGTCAATTTCTTTATTCAATTTTTCCAACTCTGTGTGCCTTCACTCATTGGAATGCCAATATCTAATATTCTCCAATGTTGATTGTAATACACAGACACTTTTATAAAATGTTGATTAGCATTATGGCTCTTGTACAACATTTTACCTTTTTTACTCGGATCAAGCAATCAATTTTAACATTTAAATATTCCCAAACACTGTTCCAGCATTGCAATGCTCCTGTGCACAAAGCCCCTGAGCTCCATGAAGACATGGTGTGGAGGTTAAGGTTGGAGTAGAAAAACTGAAGTGTCCTGCACAGAGCCCGACTCGATTCAATCTTTTGGGGTGAACTGGAACTGCAGCCTCATCAACATCCCAACATCACTGCCTGATCTCACTAATGATCTTGTGAATGAATGAATGCATGAATGAACACAAATCCTCACAGACATACTTTAATATCTTGTGAAAAGCTTCCCAGAAGATAAGATAAGATAAGATAAGATAAGATAAGATAAGATAAGATAGATAAGTTAAGATAAGATAAGATAAGATAAGAGTGAAGCTTATTATAACAGCAAAGGGAAATAAATCTGGAACGTTCAACAAGGACATATGACTGTGATGGTCAGGGGTGCACAAACTTTTGCCTATATAGTGCGGGACATAGATCTGCACCGTAGTAGATTTAATATTATTTAAAACATCCCCGAGATTTCACAATGTAACTGGTTTACGTTAACATTATGTGAATTATAAATTCAGCCTGTGGTGCTGAAACCCGTTTAGCCTCACGTCATCTTGAATAAACAATAAACAACAACAAATTAATAACTATATACTGAGAGAATCAGACGATGTTGCGATATCGATTGCAGTTCTGTGTTTAGTTTATGATCAAATATTACACTGTTGTGCAATAGCAGACAGCAGAGATGTGCTGCAGCATGGCGTTCACCTCACTGACATTTACAGAGTATTAATTAAAGCCCTTCCTCTCCAAGTGTGTGATGTGAAATATCATCGCTGGTGGAGGAGGGTGTGTATGCGCAGGTTTGTGCATTACAGTGGAAAAACCGCAATGTACTCCGTGTTTGGTTGGTCACATGACACTTCAGGAAGTGCTGCTATGGGAAAATAATCAACATTAGGGTGATAACAGAAATCTGCTCAATGTCAGGCTACATCACACAACCCTAGCGTTGATTACTTTTCTCCTGCAATGCTTTTTTCCTCTTATTCCACAGCAGTTTGCTATTACAGTTTCATGCATTACAGCACAAATTGATTATTTTTCATATGACAGCACATCTCCAAGTGTTTGATTCCTTAAATAAATATACAAAATTGGC